>JAASGX010000336.1:0-26032 GCA_023334415.1 Phytopythium chamaehyphon | reverse complement strand
TCTTCGTGAGGCTGATGTCATCAGTGACCGTGAGTTGAACGTCCTCAGCTACCTGATCGACTCGAAGGACACTGTTGGTCGCAAGCTGTACCCTCCGGCGTTCCTAACGGCTGGTAAGTTGGACGAGTCGATCGACATTGTTATCGAGTGTGCGGCACTGTACGAAAAGCTGAAGACCGACAAGAAGAAGAAGGACAAGACTCTGCAAAAGATCGAGATGACGATGCGCGAGCGTTTGTTGAAGGACGATCTGCGTGTCGAGTCAATTCTTGGGTCGTACAAGTTCTCTTCGCAGGTGCTTCGCATCCTTCTCGGCGAAGAGCACCGTGAGCTGGATGAGTGCTACAACTTCATTGAAGAAATGGCTGCTCACCAGCAAATCCTGAAAGGCCTCAACTTGTCCAACCTGTACAAGTGCCGTGCGGCATGTGCTGAACTCATGAAGTCGATCCTTGAGGTGCCGAAGAAGTCGGCTGAGTCTAGCATCAAGTTCCAGCGCTCGTTGTACAAGGTCATTGACTCTGTTGAGACGGTCATTAACTGCCTGAAGTCGGTGCTGGGTAAGCAGGAAAATCTTGTGCAGATGCTAAACGACACACCGCTGAAGCCAAACTCGTTCTTCTTCCCTGGCGACACGCAGCACTACGCTAGCCTTCAACTGCAGAAGATTGTGAATGACGAGGCAGCTCTCGACATTGTCTCCCGCGCGTACCAGCTGCTGACCGTGGACAACTTTGACGCTGAGCCTCGTTCCGATGAGGGTCGCCGTCGTCTGCGATTCTTCGCGAACTCACTCTTCATGGACATGCCCGAAGCAAAGCCGATCCGCAAGATCCGATCTCTAACAATTTCGACCCCGTACTACAACGAAATCGTCATGTACTCGATCAAGGATCTGACGACTCAGAACGACGACTGCATTAAGCTGCTCTACTACCTTCAGACTATCTATCCGTTTGAGTGGGAGAACTTGCTAGAGCGCGTTCAGGCTAAGGACATGACAGAGGCTCTAAAGAAGAACCCCGAGGAGGTGCAGCTGTGGGCGAGTTACCGTGGTCAAACGCTTGCGCGTACTGTTCGCGGCATGATGTATAACGAAGATGCTATCCGATTCCTCCACTGGCTTGAGATCGGAGAGAACGAGCCTATGCATCAGCAGTCATGCAGTTGCAACCGCTGCCTGCGTCTGCGCGACATGGTTTCTCTGAAGTTCAACTACGTGTGCACCTGCCAGATTTACGGAAAGCAGAAGGATGAGCAGAAGCAGCAGGCACAGGACATTGACTTTTTGCTTCGCAAGCACCCGAACCTTCGTGTGGCGTATGTTGATGGCCCGAAGAAGGTTAAGGACGGACCTCCCAAGTACTTCTCAGTGCTGATTCGTTCACAGGATGACAAGATTGCTGAAGTGTACCGTGTGGAACTGCCTGGTGACCCGATCATTGGTGAAGGTAAGCCCGAGAACCAGAACCACGCCATCATCTTCTCGCGTGGTGAACTGTTGCAGTGTATCGATATGAACCAAGATGGATACCTCGAGGAGTGTCTGAAGATGCCGAACTTGCTTTCGACAATGGACCGCCACAACGACAAGAAGCCTTTGACGATCATTGGTTTCCGCGAGCACGTGTTTACGGGTGGTGTGTCGAACTTGGCCAGTTTCATGTCGATTCAGGAGTTGTCGTTTGTGTCGCTCGGTCAGCGAATGCTTGCGCTCTTCCACGTTCGCCAGCATTACGGTCACCCCGATATTTTCGACAAGCTGTTTGCAATGGGAACTGGTGGTACAGCGAAGGCGTCGAAAGGAATCAACCTTTCGGAAGATATCTTTGCTGGTTTCAACACCACGCTTCGTGGCGGACGTGTTTCTCACGAGGAGTTCATTCAGGTCGGCAAGGGTCGTGATGTTGGCATGCAGCAGCTTGCATTGTTTGAGGCGAAGTTGTCATCTGGTGCTGGAGAGTGTGTCATTTCCCGTGACGCGCTTCGAATGGCTACACGTCTTGACTTCTTCCGCTTGCACTGCTGGTTCTACGGTAATTTGGGTTGGTACTTCACGCAGACGATGACAGTGGTGGGCATCTACTTCTTCATCTATGGCAAGGTGTACATGGCGCTGAGTGGTATGGACAGTTACTTCCTTGAGAAGGGTGGTCTTGGTATTGGCGGCACGTTGAACACATCGTGGGCGTTCCAGTTCGGTTTCCTGTTGGTTGTTCCTGTGATCGCAGTCGTCGGTGTGGAGCAAGGTTTCCGCCACGGTTTCACGTACCTACTTTGGAACTGTTTGACGCTCGGCCCCGTGTTCTTCACGTTCCAAATGGGTACGCGAATGAACTACTTTGACCGGACGCTGATTCACGGTGGCGCAAAATACCGTGCTACTGGTCGTGGCTTCACTATCAAGCACGAGAAGTTCGCAGAGCTCTTCCGCTTCTACGCGTTCAGCCATTTCTACCGTGGTGTCGAGCTCTTCTTCTTGCTGCTTATGTACGCTGCTTATGGCACATTCTCATGGTGCAACTGCTCGTGGCGCCTGGATGCTGACTTTTACGTCAACCTTGAGCCGACGGACCTGGAGTGGAAGACGCGATGCTACGCTAATCATTACCAGACATGCGTTCTCCCGACGAACCAGAACTACGGTATCATGTCGTTCTCGTTGTGGATCATTGCGGCGACCTGGATGTGGGCTCCGTTCTTCTTCAACCCGAGTGGTCTTGACTGGGACAAGATCATTGAGGACTACAATGACTGGCAGAACTGGCTGCGCACTACCAACGACTCTGCGGAGTCCTGGTTCGGTTGGTGGTCGAACGAGCTCGAGTACTTGGAGCACACGACCCGCGGTGCACGCTTCGTCACGGCTGTCCGCAAATCGCGTTTCCTTGCGATTGCGATTGGCATGTACCTGAATGTGGCGTACGACGCCTACTTTGGAGACGAGAACGCTATTACCGACGACGATGCCATGACGACCTACGTGCTTGCGGGTGCCATCATCGTCATTTTCCTGCTGATGTTCTGCTGCGGCTACATTGCCAGCCGCGTGACAAAGAAGATGTCGATGAAGCAGCGCAAGCTCCGCAAGATGAAGTTTGTGCTGTCGTGTATCTGCCTCGTCATCGCGCTACTGTCGCTCACGGTGCTGTCGATCAAGAACGTGTTCGAGGTGTCGATTCTTCTGCTTGTGGCCGTGTACTGGTTCATGCAGATGACGATTCTGAAGCTGCAGTACCACCACATTGTGGTGCGTGCGCTGGCCCGTGCGTACGACCGCGCGGTGGGCTGGATTGTGTTTGGCCCGGTCATGTTCGTGGCCATGTTCCTGCCCTTCATCTCGTCGTTCCAGCAGCGCGTCATGTTCAACAACGCGTTCACGTCGGGTCTTGAAGTCTCGAAGCTCTTTGCGCACGACGTGGCGCCCACGCAGGTCGTCAAGGTCAAGCGCGTGTCCAAGAAGAAGAAGCAGCGTGACGACTAAGCTAGTTTGCGTGCGGGCTGCGGGGTCTGCAGCAGGTGTAGCTAGCCACCCGCTTGTTGCCTTTACGTTTCGTACTAAGTTTATTGCTTCATGCTGATTCTTTGCCCGTTTGCTTTGCATGGTGCACACTTGTCGTCAACAAGGCAAACGAGCTTTCGTCTTGCATACAGTCCATTCAGGAAGTCTTACAAGTGGGGTGCCATGATGAATGTAGCCATGCCGCTGCTTGGTCACTTTGTACCGGTAAATCTACCGGTAGTCCTCGAGCGCCTGCCATGAGTCTCAAAATGGCGACACCAACGGCCGGCGGCAAGACGCTGGCTGCGTGGCGGCAGGGCGTGCCCCACGGCGCCTTCTTCCAGCCGATTCGTCTAGCGGTGCAGGGCTCACGATCTGTGGCAGCTGCTGCCGCTCCCAGCAAAGCTCCAGAGCAGTCGGCGGAGCAGTCGGCGGAGCAGTCGAATGGAGCCGAGGCCAAGGCGGCGGTGGCAGCAGCACGGAACGGCGAGAGCGTCGTGGTTATCCCGCCGTTCGCCAGCGTCCACGTGCCCGGAGAGCAGCGCAGTGTGGCGCTGAATGTCGGCGGGCCCGTGTGGGCCATGGATTGGCTGCCGGAACCGACAGCGGAGGGCGACGGCAAGGACAAGGGCGACAGCAAGGACAAGGGCGGCAAGAAGCGCGCGAAGGAGCCCCAGACAAAGGCGAACGGAAAGAATGCGGCAGGAGCTGGACGAGCTGGGAAAGAGAACGCGGTGGAGAACGGCGCGAGCACACAAGAAGCTGAAAATGAGGCAACGGAGGGCTCTCAAGGCACCAACTGGCGGTTCCTGGCGCTGTCGACGCACCCGCCGTGCGACGTCCAAGGCGGAAAACTTGTCCGCGCAACACCTCCAGATCACTACTACGATGCGCAGGAGGCTGCGCCGAATCTCATTCAGATTTGGGCGGTACCAGTGCCAACTAAGGCTGGCCGGAAGCGAGCGCTGCCGACTCCGCGCTTTGTATACGGAATTGAGCACACGAGCGGCGTAGCGTGGAAGATACAATGGAGCCCATTAGTCTCAGAAATGCCAGAAGAGATTACAGCGAGCAACCCTCTTGGCGTGCTGGCTGCGGCGTTTGGAGATGGAAGCATGCGTGTATTTGCAGTTCCGCAGATCCCAGCCGAGCGGTTACTTGCTGACAAAGCTGCACCAGACCCTCCTGTGATCGAAAAACTTCGTCCACTGGTGACCGCCAAGTCATCAAAGATCATATCTCTGTGTCTCCAATGGTCGCCACGGCGGTGGAATTTGATTCTCTCTGGGTGCTCGGATGGTACGCATTTCTGCTTCGATGGCGCTAGAGGTCGAGGCTGAACTTTTATTTCCTTTGTTGTGCAAACCTCTAGGATCGATAGAATTGTGGAACATCGAGACAGCAATAGGATCAATTGACAATGAAGGTGGTGCGGAGCCTCTGGAGCCACAACGCTGTTTTCAAGATGGTAAGGGCTAATTCTCAACACCAGCCACTCAAGTTGTATCTGACGGCATTCTTCACAAACCTAGCCGATACTATCGGGAAACAAGACGCTTTTGATTGGGGAAATGGGTGGGCAGCGGTCCGAGCAATTTGCTGGTCGCCATTCGACGACTTCGTCTTTGCTACCACCGGGAATGTACGAACTAACTAAGCTTTTAGTATTGCTATTCGTTGGGGGCACTCAAAATTGCAGCGCTGTCGGTGCTGCAGGACTCATTATTCAAAGTTTGGGATGTGCGGGAGCCTCGCATTTGTTTGCGGTCTCACCGAATTCGATCGACGTGGGGCAATTCAATTCAATGGTTGGCAGATACGTCCATACTCATTTCGGGGGACCAAGGATCCGTATATCTGTATGATATTGTGGTAAGTGCCGTCATGAGCACTGAAGCTGGTATTGCATCGAAGTCGTCTGACCTGTTTGGGACTGGAATGCCGAATACAGAGCGGGAGCTACCAAAAGCTGCACTTTCACCCGCAAGTTGACTCACCGATCTGGGACATCCAGCTGGCACGGCACAAGCCAATTCCTCTTATAATATCCGGGTGTGCATCTGGGAGTATACGGATCGCACCAGCTCGGAAACTTTATCGCAATCCCCACAACTCTGTCGAAGTGTGCCGGATATCTGGACGAAAAGATGCGAATGTGCACGATAAGTTCAAAGAGCTACGAGTGAATTTTGAGCGAACGACTATCATGGGAACTGCTGAACATACGGGGCCTGCAATCCGTGAATTCTGTGAGCGCGACGCCGCATTACATTGTCTTCGCCTTACGACTTTCAAGCCGCGGCAGTTCCCATGCTTGTTGGCTGCTGGGGGTCACGCGGGCCTTCTAGTCATTATGGAGCTCCAAGACTTGCTCGATTCTTTTCTTAAAAAGCATTTTCAGCCCTCAGCGAAAAAAATGGGTCGACCGAAAGCAGTCCCAATGGGTGGCCACAACACTGGGCTGAAGAGTAAAAGTAATGAGCAGACCAAAGGACGTCGTGGCATCACTCTTAGCAGGTTTGCAGATGTAAAGAAAGCTACCTCCAAGGCAAAACCGAAGAAACCCAAGAGAATTGTCGCGACTGTGGAGTATGTAAGTGAGTTTCCAAGGATACTAGATGATGACGTCGAAGAACAAGGCGGCGAAGTAGAGGAGGAGGAAGAAGCAGAGTTTGATCACGATGGCGAAGAATCGGAATCAGAAGGCTCGATTGATCTAAATGATGATGACAACTCGGACGACGAGATGATCAGTCTCTCCGACGACGATGAAGATATGGAGGGACCGCACTCAGAACATCAGCTAAATGCAGAGGAAATTCGGATGATGTCCGAGTATCAGCTAGACTTGTCCGAAGAAGACGCCATTCTTCTAGCAATTCAGATGTCTGAAGCCGACCGGGACCACCCAATTGACTTGACGCGATTAAGAGACGATGTCGACATTCCTAGCGCTAACGCCGCGAAGGGGCCGGATAAAAGAGCAACGGCAAAACTAACATCCGTCGAGAAACGCGCCGAATCTGCCGAAGCAGCGTCTGATGCGACCGCTCCAAATGACGTTTCGAACGGTGAGCAAGCAGACATAGGGGCTGCATCTTCTTCTGCAATGAAACCCGAGCCAGTTGCTGACACAGTAACAGCAGCGATATCCAAGAGAAAATCACCAGGGAAAAAGCCGGCGAAGGTGCCACGAGCGATTGCTGCCTCGAAGAAAAAGAAGACACCAGCTCATACTGAGTTGTCTGCTGTGATCAATGAACCCATGATCGACCAAGCTACCGCCTTCCAGATGATTGCATACCAGCGCGGATTAAATGAGGAAGAGGCTTTGCTCGAGGCCATCCGGATATCAGAAATTGAGACCAAACAGACACCATTGCGCTCTAAGCGATCAGCTGCGCGTGTGAGGCAAAGCGGGCAGGATCCTACGATGGCTACGACATCACCTTCACCGAAGCGGCGACGTAAAGAGATTGTATCGCCAACAAAATCTGGAGGCGACGCAAGTGCTCTCGATTTAGCAACCAATGAACAAGTGGCAGTCTCTGACAAGACAGTCAACGCTTCGCACACCACCGCAAGCACCGAGCCCAACGTCGAACCCGACGTTGGGAAGAGTATGTCAACGACTGGTGAAATTGCTGCGCCAACAAAAGCTGGTGATGCAAATGCTCTCGTTTCAGCCACCTCGATCGTCAAAGAACAAGGGGTAATCTCTGACGAGGCAGTCAATGCTTCTCCCGCCGCCGCGAGCACCAAGCCCGACGACGAGGAAAGTTTGCCAACGATTGATACAGAGCCTTCAGCTGCTGCTGCTGCTGTTGCTGCTGCAGCGCCTTCTGCTCGACCTGTTATTCCTGCAAATGCAAATGAAGCGCCACCACCACCCTATTCTGTAAATGAAGCAAATCAAGCATCAACACCTCAATCTGAGGTTGTTGGCGAGGCACAGGGGGCTGTGGGCGCAAACTTGGCTGAGGAGTCCAAGGAGCCAGCTCCCAAGGCGCCGCGGAAGAAGGCAGCGACTAAAGCGAAAGCGAAAGCGAAAGCGAAGCCCCGCGCGCCGCCGGCCAAGCGCAAGGCGAGCAGCGGTCGACCGCCGAGAGCGCCCGCCAAGCCCGCGGCTGGCAAGGCTGCGACTGGCAAGCGCCGGCGCTCGGGCAGCGACGCGATGCTGCAGGGCGCGCAGGGCGAGTTCCTGTCGGAGGAGGAGGCGCTGTTCATGGCGCTGCAGACGTCCGAGATCGAGTTCTGATGGCTGCATGACGTGCTGTTCGTAGTTGAAGTAGCTAGATGGATACAGAACCGCGTACCCCCACTGCGTAACCCCATACAAACGCCCATATGTCCCACGCAGCTGCCAGCCGCGCTCCCCCGTATCCCCTGCGGTTTCTTAGCAGCCGCGAGGCGAGGCTTCCCCTCACTTCGAGAAAGGCCAGATCGCTGCAAGGTCGGACGTTGCCGGCTGCTCCGTAGCCGGCCATGGGGAACGAATACTCGACGGCGGGCGGCGACGGCGTGCCGTTCGTGTGCTGGCGGCGCGCGCCGGCCGAGCTGGAGCCGGCCGCGGACCTGGCAGCGCACCTGCACGCGCACAACGGCGAGGCGCTGTCGTACCACTTCGCCGAGGCGTCAAGCTACCGGTACGACCGCGTGCCGCGGCTGGTGACGGGCGAGCTCGTGTTCACGGACCCGCCGCGCGGCGACGGCGAGCTGCGCAACAAGGCCGAGCTGCTCGGCAGCGTCGCCGTGGTCGAGCGCGGCGGCCGGCTGCACTTCCCCGACATCGTGCGCCGCCTGCTCGTGGCCGACGTCATCGGCATCGTCTTCATCGAGCGCACGGACAACAAGCAAGCCGTGCAGTCGCTCTTCGACGGCTTCCACTCGTCCGGCAGGCAGTCGGTGCCCATCCCCATCGTGCTGCTCTCCAAGTTCCACGCCGACCAGCTGCTCAAGGACCGGCCCTCGCGCATCGCCATCGAGCTGCTGCGCGCCGACCAGGCCGTCAAGTTCGTCGTCCCCGACGACATCTACTTCGGCGTCGCCTCCGCGGCGCGCGCGGGCGATGTAGAATTGCTCAAGCATCTGCTGCACATGGACGCGTCCGGATCCGCGACGGAGGTAAGCCAAGCCACTCAATCTTGAAAGATGGGGAGGACTTCTCCTGACAAACGCGCTGCTGGCGCGATCAATGTAGCAAAACATACCAAAGGCGGTAGCGCTGTGCGACGCCGCGGAGAACGGCCACGTTGACTGCATCGAAGTGCTCCACAGCTTCGGGGTCTCGCTGGACGAGCAAAAGGTGCGATCTGCCGCATATCTTTACAAATTCGAAAATGATACTACTTATCTTTTTTTTTTGCTGGTGATGGATCTTCTAGCCCAACGGAACGTCTGCGCTGATGATGGCGTGCTCCGTTGGGAATGTCGAAGCTGCGCGCGCGCTACTCATGTTTGGAGCGAGCCTGGACCTGGAGGATGTACGCCTTGCTCCATTCCGTAGTGTGTATAAATGCATCCCTTTGACCCTGTTTGTGCCTTTTCCGCCCAGGTTCATGGTTTCACTGCTTTAATGGTTGCCGTGCGCGATTGCCGGCCGTCGTGCGTGAAGCTGCTTATTCGAAAGGGTGCGCGCATCAACTTGTCAAGGAATCGGGTGCGTTCCGTGCATTTAGTTGGTGCCCACGAATTAATCACCAACTAATCGATTTCCTTCCGTGCAGAGTCGAGGCACGACAGCTCTACACATCGCTGCGCGCTCGGGATTCGATGATGTTTGCTCGATTCTCATCGATGGTGGCGCGGAGCTTGATACCCAAAGTGTACGTATCTCCAAATGTCTTCAAGGTTACCCATTCAAAATATCAGCGTTAATATTCATTGTGCTATTTGCAGCCAAACTCGACTACTGCGCTTATGGAAGCTGCTCGGGCAGGCAAACTAAACTGTGTAAAGATTCTCGCAGATGCAGGCGCAAGCCTGGATGCGAAAGATGTAAGTGATCGTATCCCACTCGTGGTATATGTCGGCATTGAACTAACAATGCATAAACTATGAATGTTTAGCGCGATGGAAACACAGCTGAAGCCCTTGCTCACTTTGCTGGTCACACTGACGTCGAAAACTTTTTGCGTGAGCAAGCTGAAAGCGTAAGTCACATTTGTTAGAGAAAATTGGCATTAATTATTCCGTACTTACGAATCATGCTGGGCAGGAATCGGTGAAAGACCACCGGAGGAAGTTTGAAGAAACAATCATCCGAAAAAATTCAACACTTGGAGATGTTATGCAGATTGCTAAGACGAGCAATGTCTCCGTCGACGCATTACTGCGTGAAATGACAAGGGACCACAAGTCTAGTGAGTGGCTGGAGCAGCCACCAATTATTTATGAGGTTTTCCGGCTTCTGACTACTGCTACTTCGATCCTGGAGTCATCAACGACAGAAGATTCGATGTATGGCAAGTACACCGTTCAGCATTTTTGCTGCGAAATTGCGCTATCATACACGCGCAAAATTTTTCAAAAGCACGCTGGTAATGCGGGCTGGACGCCAGCTGCAGCTGACGACTGGAATATGGATGCCGCATCAGGCTATCTGAAGGTGCTATTTAAGTTTGTCTGTACATCCGACCCGATCGACGAAGTGCTTCTAGTTCTGTTCTGCAAAGTTGTCAACAACTTCATTATCCACCAAGAGCTTGGCGTGGTCTTTTGGCGCTTTTTCGCAGACGAAGGAAAATTTATCATTCCTTGGCTAGTGTCACACATTGGTCTGGACTCAATTCACGACATGCTCGTTTGGCTACTGTACTCGGACATGACAGAGCAAGGTCAGGCGAATGTTCGTCAGAGCGGCATCTTTGAGAGCTTGTTTGCGCGACTATACTCGTGGCAGCGCACTTTGGCCTGGGGTGTTGGCACGTCGTTCCAGCGCGATTCGGTTGAGAATATCTGCTCGCTTGTCAACTTCATTGTGTACCCGCCCTCTGTGTATATTATGAACGGCATGGCCACGTTTGTTGAAAATACGGACCAGTCACTGCCTCTTATCACGGACCAACATTTCCCGCTTCACCACAACGAGTTGTTCAAGTCTCTTCTGATTTTCCTGCTTCATTCACCAGACGTGTCATTTACCACGCTTCTCAACCTTGGCTTTAACGAGCTCCACCGGCAGACGACCACAGAACCGCCGATTATTGTTCGAGAGGGTGGTGCACTGTCGATCGTTATGGAGCTCATGAGCACTTTAGGGTATCACAAGAAGAAACGCGACATTACGGGTATCGAGCAGCTCTTGAAGGACGCGTACCAGGTGGTGCAACAAGAGCTAGTGCCTCAAGTGGAGAAGTTCGTCAAGCTGTGTCGTGCAGTGGTGAGCGCAGATATGGTGGCACTCGGAAGCGTCTCCAGTGCTGACAAAGTGGCAACGACGCCAGTTAAGTCCAAAGGGTCTGCACTGCTGTCTCTGATATCCTTCCTCAAGCGCTGTGTATTTTTACAAAGTGGCCATATCGACTACTTACTAGCGCACTATGGACTGATGCCATGCTTTTTGGCGTGCTACGACTCTCACCCAAACAACAGTTTACTGCACCACGAACTGACGGATGTGATCCGCTTCGTGCTGATGGATCCGGATCAGAAGCGATTGCCATCGTGTCCGCTACTAAATGGCCTCTTTGTTGAGGATGCAAACATCCTTGACTTTGTCATTCGTGCGTATCAAATGCAAGTGCAGTACAAGGGTCACATGACGACGATCGCAAACAGCATTTTCACGCTAACCAAGTACGTGATAGCTTGCCGTAGCCAAAACGCTCCTAACTGTATCAAATGTCCTGACTTGTTTTGTTCGTGATGTACAGCACGCCCAACTGCCGAAGTGGACCAGCAGCAATTACATGCCAGGAAGTTGTACGGCAGTATACCTCGCAGCACCAGAAGTGGGTTGAGTTTGAATCGACGCTAGCTGAGCAAAACCTCATCGAGATGCAGCCTCTTGGTCAGCGCCATGCGCCGCTGTGCCACGGATGCCTCAAGGTCAAGGAAAATGCTGTCGAGTATGTGACGAGTACGTTTGCCGACAACGAGATCGAGTTTACAGGATACCTCGAGACCATTTTCTCGGGTCCTGCGAGTCATCTATGCAAGCTAAACTACACCGACGACTTCCTTAGTGGATTCATGTACAAGAAGGACAAGATTCATGACCACGTTCCGGTTCCAGAGCCCACGCGTGTGAGCTCGTTTATCCAATTTCCAGTTCCGATGCCTTTCCATGCACTCACCTTCACGCTCACGTACTTTGGGCTCTGTCAAGTGTGCGACAAGCTCTGGTACTGTGATACGCTACAAAGCGCAAATTGGGCGACGCGTATGAAATGGGTCATGCCTACATCTGTGCGCAAGTGGTATAGTTTTGGCGTGACGGCCGGCCCCGGTAGCGGCGCGCAC
Source organism: Phytopythium chamaehyphon (assembly GCA_023334415.1). Taxonomy (NCBI): domain Eukaryota; phylum Oomycota; class Peronosporomycetes; order Pythiales; family Pythiaceae; genus Phytopythium; species Phytopythium chamaehyphon. Next base: position 14,067 of record JAASGX010000336.1, on the reverse strand, counting down.
GGCATCCAATTCTCAACAAAAGGGTACAAGAGTTTCATCGTGCTCACCGATACGTGGGGCAGACAGGAACAGTGGATGCATGGACTTGACGAGGCGATCGAGGGTCTGTCGGCACAGATGGCGCGGCGCATGGCCTCTGAGACAGCAATGGCGATCGAGATTGACAATGAAGTAGACGCAGATCAGTTCGACCTCACAGGGTTTGCGCACAGCGCTAGCAACGGTGGCGATGACTCTGGTCTCGGCGCACGATCGCGCTCAAACACTGACGGGAACATGTTTGAGAGCGAGTCATCGACGAATGGGGATAACGCCATCAGGAGAAAAAGTGGAGGTCCCGCAACGTCGACAGGAGCGGAGGTGCGGCCAGCCGATGGGTCTGACCCGACTGCACTAACCGACGACAAGCCAACTGACAAGACCAAGTCAGCATTGCCACCGAGAGTTGGCGTGAAGTCCAACAAGCCTCGCAACCTGGACCTCAAGCGCTTCCAGCCAGACACGCGCAAGTTCTCCGAGATCGTCAAGAACCTGAAAATGGCGTCGCCGCCGCGCGTTAATGTACGAACTGGACCGCTCCCTTTGCACGCACAGATCCCGCCGACGCCGCCTGCGTCGTCGACCACGGCTCCTTCTGGTCCGGACGTGCTCGGACTGCGGCATGTTGTGTCGACCCCCAACCTAAGTCGGATGCGAGGCTAACTAACTGGCGAGTAGAATCCAAAATGCACTCCACAAACTACTAACCATTGCAGCACACCATTACTTTAGTCTTAGCTGCTCGGGTTGAGGTACACGACGCCGCCGTCTGCGCCTAACGTGACGACGGCGAAGCCTGTCGAGAGCGTCACGAAGTCGTCCGCATCGATGCTAGTCTCGGACGACACATCGTCCACGCAGGTCTCCGACCACGAGACGGTCACTTCACGCGCAGCCTCCATAGCCAACGCATCGATGCACTTGGGGACGTCGCTTGCTGACGTGCGGAAGAACTCGCGCACGGGCGAGCTGAAGTTGGTGAAGACTCCGTTCTGGAGAGACGACAGCAGCTCGCACGTCATGAAGGCATACGGCTCATAGACTGAGGACCCGTTCACGCTCGACTCGGCGTCAGAGCACGAGGCGAATGCGTCCACCAGGTCCTCAAGCTCGTCGGCGTCTTCGTAAGTGCTGTCTTCAGTCGACAATGTGATCGCTGAAGTGCTAGTCTTTGAGGTGCACTCCAGCGAGAACGCGCCTAGCAGTCCCTGCAGGAATGCGTCGAGCTCGTACTGCACGTCCTGGGAGCTGAGATCGCCGAAAGTCGTGCCGGCATCGGTGAAGTACGAGGCCAAACTGGTAACCTCTTCAACCGCGACACCGTTGAGAGTCATTGGGATGGTGGAGTTGGCCGTGATGGCGGAGCCGTTGTTGTCGGTGCACGACTCCGTGAGCGCCACGCTGGCGTTGCAGTTCTGGAAGTACTGGTAGACCATGTCGATCGCGGCACTGTGGCAAATGACAAGTGAGTCACATGAACCGCAGCGAACATAATCTCGACCAGAACGCACTAGTGGCCGATGAAGATCGGGTCGAAGGCCGCAGCCCGCGTCTCGTAGACGCCGCCTAGAATGCTGTGCAGGGAGAACTGGAAGTTGGACTGGATGCTGTCGCGAAGCACGTCGATCGCCGAGCTCGAGTCGTCGGCCGAGCCAGCGCGTCGCAGCGCCTCGACGAGCGCGGTGGGGCCGAACTCGAGCGAGGACCCGTCGATGTCCCAGTCTCCGCGAGGCAGGCAGCCTTCGCAGCTGTCTGCGTCCGAGCAGGCCGAGGCGGCCACGGAGCTGTTGGCGCAGTTGCCGCCGACGGTGACGCCCAGGAGGCTGTATACGCCGTCGGGCCCACCGCAGCCGCCCATGGCCTCCAGGAAGGGCGAGCACTCCTGCACGCTGCTGCAGGACGTCTGCGACGAGAGGCGCTTGGCCGAGTCCTCGAAGACGTCCCAGTAGGGCAGTGTGACGTTGGCGAACGCGCCGTCCAGCGACTGCAGCATGCTCTCGTAGCCGAACAGCCAGCGGCGGTACCACGCGGGCGCGCCGCACGAGTTCACAACGCGCTCCAGGCCGCCCGCGTCCATGTACAGCTGCGTGAAGCGCAGGTGCTCGCCCGTCGCCATGGCCTGCTCCACGGCGCTCGTGTACAGCACTGGCAAGTAGTTAGGCGTCTAGCTCCACATCATCTTCTATCTAGCTCTCTGTATTTCACTACAGCGCACCTTGCTCGTCGGTCGAGAGCGCGGCCCAGCTGCGGCGCACGCGGACGTCGGCGGCCGCCGCGCCTGCCGCCGCCAGCAGCAGCAGAGCGACGCGCATGGCTGGGAGAGTGAAGGTGGAGACGGAGACAGAGGTGGAGGGGAAGAGAGACCGAGGGGCTCGGTGCCGAGAGTATCCGATGGCGGATTAGCGTCTGCACAGGCGGCGGCTCCGGGAGACTAATGCGGTCGCATGGTCGACCAGCTCTGCTGGCGCGAGGTGTCGTTGAGCAGGCGCTACATAAACCAATAATCGTCGTAAACAGAAGGGCTCCATGTGTTTGTTTGAGTATCCAGTCCAAATGCGCATTCTAATTAATCAGGATACAATGAGTTTTGGATAAGTGTCTAGTTCCGCTAAAACAGCTGGTTCCATCGGAATGGCGCCAATTTCTGTCGGAATGGAGCGCGAGGCCTTCCTGGACGCGCAGCTCTGGCTGCGGCGGCTTCCGCCGGGCGACGCGCTGCTGGCGCTGCCCGAGCGCTGCGCTGGCTCCCGCGATGACGCGGCGGCGCTGGCGTCGGTGCTGCCGCCGCCAGCGAGCGAATCGCAGCCTCAATCGGTGAGCTGGTGCTGCTTCGAGGTGGCCGGGCTCACGTGCGTCTTCGCGGCCGACGAGCGCGGCCAGGACGCGACGCAGCTGCAGTTCGAGCTACTGCGCGCTCACCCGAGCGGCCGGCAGGTGCTGCGCTTCGAGAAAGCGCTGGCGTACGAGCTGCAGGCCGGCCGAGTGGGGCGGATCGCGACGTCCGCTGCGCCAGTGTCCAGTGCGGACCAGCAGAGCGGGAAGGCGGCGCCTCCGTGGGTGCTGCTGCGCTGCGGATCGGTCAACATGCGCGTGTGGATGGACCCGAGCCAGCTGCAGCCGCTCGCGGCCTACAGCCTGCTCTACGAGAACATCCATTTCAAGCATGAGAGAGAGCGAGCGCATGACTCGGAGCCCGGGGCGATGTGGAAGCGCAGCCTTCGACACAGTCTGAACATCGGTAGTGATGCGGGTGAGCGCCCTCTGCTCGCCCAGTCGTCCCCGAAGGCTTTACTGGCAAAGGCAAGAGCAGCGCTATCGTCGACCGCCGACTTTGAGGCGGCCAAGATGGTGGTGGAGAACATCACAAGAAAGCGGCGAGACAAAGGCAGCGATGATCATGCGCTCAACGACTGCTTCACGGACGAAGAGATGCTGGTGCTCTTGGCCGAAGTGACCCGCCTCTTTGGAGAGGACCATCCGTGCGTCAGCCGGCTTCTCTGCATCACTCGAGACGACAAGGACGCCGTCTGTGGAATGCACGAGCGCTGCTTCAAGCTCAGCGACAGCGAGGGAGCTAGCGCGTGTGCATCGCAGAAGTGGGCAGCTTGGGATGGCTTTATCGAGAAATCCGACATCGTGCTGTTAAAGCCGCGCAAGCGGAGGAGGTACATGAGGTCAATTGCTGCTACAGTCTTCCGCTCCTAACTTGTTTGTATGTGTAGATCCGATGGAATACCCGAGACGCTGGGCAACCAGGCAGTTGTAGACGACTTCAGTCATTCAATTGTTTCCAGTGAGCAGTCCAAGCAGTGCAAACTCCGCACGCGTGATGCCAACTCACAACTGGTACGCATGAGATTTATATTGCAGATGCTCATATGAATCTGGGCGCTGACATGTTGCGGTGTCATCTCTCCATCCAACAACAACTAGGACGCGATTGAGCGGTCTGGATTTCGCGCACTCGGTCTCCTACCACAGCAAACTGAAGGCGCAGCCAGTAATGGCATTGCTAGTGCACGAACCCTGTCCAACAAGTCGCAATCTGGACGGGAGCAGCAGGTGCAGACCGCCGAGCAGCTCTTCGCCGCGCTGCTGCACCAGCGACGGGAGCTTGCTCGCGACGCTCTAGTGCTCGAGCTGCTGCCTCATCGCCAGTGCCAGCGACAATAGCGCTGCTGCCACACATCGCTGGTCGAGTTGGGCGTCGAGTTGGTCGTCGAGTTGAGTAGCCAGCAGTGTTGCAACGCGAGCAATGCTGCCACGCTGGTCCGATCTTGCTAGGAGTCGGATCTGTATAGCTTATTGTATGTGTCTGGATAAGTATACGAGAGACAGATCCGCGACCTTTGGTTCGGCCAGCTGGCGAATGGCGCGCCATCTGTCAACCTACCAAGTACGGCCAAATCATTACCAACTATACAAAGGTCCAAAGAAACGTCAACCTCAGCGAAAGTTGAGGCGCACCCCCACCTCTTCCCGCACGTCAGTTCATGCCTGGGCTTCAATATGCCATACTAAAACCGAGTCATTGTCTGCTTGCACGCCAGCGCCGCAAGTGGTATCCCAGCGAGGCGAGTCACTTGGCCCCAGTATGCGCGGTCGGCCCCGCCTCTGCAGACGCAGCCAATTCGATAGTCACCGCACGGAGGCTGCCGCTCCGGACGCCGCGCCGCCATGGAGACGCCCGCGTCGGCAGGTAAGCGCTCTACGTGCACACGCAGCTCTAGCTCTAGCTTGCACGCGTGTCTGCACCTGTGTGGGCTCGCAACGCGAGGCTCAGGACGCCTTGGGCTCCAGCGGTTGACGTTGCGAGCGCCTGTCGCTCGATCGTGGACTGACGCGTCGATCGCTCGCTCGTACGCCTCGCAGCAGCGGACGACGCCGTGCGGCGGGAGAACCAGGCGCTCGCGCGCAAGCTGCACGACGTCGTGGCGCGGTACCGCGCGCTGCAGACGCAGTTCCAGGCGCTGGCGGACGAGCGCGGCGGCCAGGCGACCACCGTCGCATCCGAAAACACAGAGGAGGCCGAGGCAGGGGAGGTGCACCGGCTGGAGGACGAGAAGCGCGAGCTCATCGACAAGCTCAAGCAGGTGGTCGGCAAGTGCCGCGTCATGCAGCGGCAGCTGCAGGAGGCCAAGGAGGAGAACGAGCTGCTCAAGTCCCCGGCCAAGCAGGCCGAGATCGCCGGCAGCGAGAACGCGGGCGACGCCAACGGACACGCGCAGGCCTTCGCGGCCGCCGCGCGCCTCCACGGACTCGAGAAGGAGCTCGCGGACAGGGAGCGCGAGAAAGACGAGCTCGAGGCGCAGCTGAGAGACGTCGTCGGCAGGTACCACTCGATGCAGCAGCGGCTCGAGGAGCAGACCGGCGAGCTGGAGATTGCCACGGTCAAGGTTGAGGCCTTCAAGGTCGAGCTCAAGGCGCAGCAGGAAAAGGACGCCGAGCTCATGAGCGAGCTCAGCGAGAAACTCTCACAAGAGGGCACGCGCGTCGTCGTGCTCCAGGACGAGAACGCGCAGCTAAAAGACCGGATCGCCGCTGTCGTCGAAGAGAAACAGCAGCAAGAGCGCGAGTACCGCGAGCTTGCAGCCGAAAATGCGCGCCTAGTAGACAAGGTCGCTGATGTCACACAACAGGTAGCAGCGTGGAAGCAGCAGGAAGCAGAGGCACGGCAGCTACAGGAAGAGTTTGCAGTCAAGCTCGAGCAGATGACGGCAGATAACAATTCGCTCCGACAAAAGGTGGACGCGTCTGAAGCTACTCTTTCAAATGCAATTGAACCGAACAACGAGCACTCGCAGCGCATCAAGGACCTCGAACTCGAGCTTAAGCAAATCAACGAGAATCTTCAAACAGAGCAGGAGTCGTGGGATTCCGAGCGCCGCATTCTGAATAAGGAGCTAGACATGCTTCAGACGTCCAACGCCAAAGCAACTCAGGAGCTTGCCGATGTTGAAGAGCTGCGAGAGCAGGTTCTCGTGCACATTGGCGTTGACCTAACATTCGACAACCTCGCATCAGTCTTGGACACCAAGAACAGGGAATTGCAGCTTTTGGCAGAGCAAGTCGCCGGATACGAGATGCGATTTAGCGACTTGGGTTTTCCTCCTCGCGGCGACTTGACGAGTGGAAGCGATTCGGACGGTGAGAGACCTACCATGACGAGCGAGAGCGAGTGCCACTGCGATGGCAACCACGACGCTGCTGCTGTCGAGATGCTCAATGCTCACTTGAAGGAGCTCAACGCACAGGTCGAGCAATTTCAGTTCGAGAGCAAGACGATGACGAAAAAGATCCACTCGTACGAGATCGAGCTTGAGCAGGCTAGGCTTGAACTGAAAGCAAAGGAGAGCAAGATTGCAGTAAGCGCTTCAGAGAACGAGGCGACTGAGGAGCTCCGCATTGCGTTAGACAAGGCTCGCGCTAGTATTGAGGAGGCGGAGGCTGAGATGGCTGCTATCAAGGCCGAGAATCTGCGCATGATTTTCGAGGTGGCTAAGACGGCTGACGGTGCTGTTAAGCTGAAGCAAGACCACGAATCGCTTGTTGGCGTACACCGCGAGACCGCATCCGAGGTCGAAACACTCTCAACACAGATGGAATCGCTAGCCGCAGCAAACGCGGCTTTCGTTGAACAGCTACGTGTGAAGGATGTTACGCTGGATCAACATCTACAGACGTTCGCTCGTGAGAAGGCCACTTTCGAGGCAAAGTTTGAAGCTCTGAAGGAAGAGATTGGCCGTCTCCAGAAGGAGAAGGGTGCTCTTCAGAGTGATCTCGCCGATATCAAGGCAGAGAACGATCTTCTAGAGGAGCGTATCAATGAGCTGCACGCCATCGCGGAGAATAAAACCGAATCTGAGAACTGGCAAGACCGTGACCGGGAAGTCGAAAATCTACGATCGTCGCTTGTGCAGGCCAAGGTCGAGTTCCTCGAGCAAAAACAGCAGCTATCTGCGCTCGAAAAGAAGTTGGTCGAGATCTCCCAGAAGTCTCCAGCAGGTGAGCCGCAGAACACGTCTATTGAGGCCGAGCGGAAGGAGTTTGAGGCGGCATTGATCGAAATGATCGAGATGGAGAAGAAACTCCAGGCTGCTTACGAAGCAAAGCAAAATCTGGAGCTTGCGCTGCAAGAGCGACTGGAGGAGAAGTCGGAGCTAGAAGAACGCCTCTCCAATGCGCAGGACAAAATCACCGAGCAGGAGGAGCAGCTTGAGCAGATGGTGACTATTATCTCCACTTTAGAAGACCAACTTCGAGCTCTTGAGAGCGAGAAGGAAAAGCTTGCTGAGGAGTACGAAGCGATCAAAGCCAAGCTCGAGAAGAGTGAGGGGAAATTGGAGGAGAAGGTTGTGGAGTTTGAGGCGTTCCGCACGACCACCAACATGCTCAAGGACGAGCGCACACGGTTGTTTGGCGAGATCTCGCGCCTACAGGAGCAAATTGTGAGCTCGGAGGAGCACAAGGCGGAGATCGCATCGTCGCAGGAGTTCGCAAAGCAGGAGCTCGAGGAGCAGTTGGACGAGCTTGCCGACAAAATTGCTGAGCTCGAGACGGACAAGCAGGAGCTTCGTGCGCAGTTTGAGGATGCCATCGACCGATCTGATGAGGAGATTGATAGACTCCGGGAACGAATGTACATGCTAGAGGAAGAGAAAACTTCAGTCGAGGAGAAGCTTGACAAATCGGACGTGATCATCGAACATTTGGAGGCGAGCATTGCGGCTCTAGAGCAGCAGAATGCAGACTTGTCCACCGAATTGTCCGAAGCCAACGACTCATCGTCTCAGCGAATTGAAGAGATGGAAACTCAGCTCGAGCAGTCATCCGACGAGCTTGCAGCGCTGCTGAAGGAGAAAACCGCACTCAGCGAATCGATCGAGACACTCGAACAGCAACTCAAGAGCACGAAGTCGGAGAAGGCGGCACTGAAGAAACAGATGGATGAGTCTACGTATGCGCTCCAGAACGAGCTCGACGAGCTGAAATCCACCGTTGACGACCTAGAGCAGGAACGGGATACCACTTTACAGGAGCTGGAAGAGGCTGTTGCATCCCACAACATGGCTACTGAGGACGCCAACGCTCGACTTTATGAGAAGTCGGAGCTTGCAAAGCAGCTAGAGACTGGGCGTGACGAGCTGCTTCAGAAGCATTGCGACATTGAGGCGGAGCTGGTTATTGAGCGCACCGAACTAGCGGCCACTCTCGAGCAACTGTCCCAGATAAAGACCCAATTCGCGTCTGACGTCAAGGCTCTTGTCCTCAGCGTGGAAGAAAAGCAAGCCGAGGCGGACAAGTTGAGTTCGGAGCTGTGTGAGCACCGAGCCACTTCGGAGCAAGGGTTGGCGGACTTGCAGAGTCAGCTAGATGAGGCCGCACGTGCATCGTGCGAGCTGCAGGAGAACCTGGAAGCTGTCGAAGCGGATAAGATCGAACTGCTCGAGTCCCTGACTCAGCTGGAGCAAACGCACGCGCAATCGACGAGTGAGGCGAAGAAGGTCGCGACGCAGTTTGACGCCCTCAAGTCTCAGCTATCAACTCTCGCCGATGAAAAGCTAGTGCTCGAGGGCGCCTGTTCAGAGCAGTTAACTGCCGTTGCGTCATTGAAGTCGGAGCTCAGTCGTGCGGAAGCAGCGTCCAAGCAGCTCGCTGCAGACTTGGAGGCCGCGAACGAGAAGGCTGACACCCTGGAGTCTGAGCTCGACGATATTCACTCACAACGAATGTCGGAGCGGCAAGAGGGCGAGGAGGAGCTCATGCGCATCCGCATGTCGGAGACCAGCGCTCAGGACGCTCTCTTCGTGCTCACAGAGCAGCACAACGCGACTAAAGCCAAGCTTGAGAAGGTGAAAGTGAACAAGAAGCTCGTCGTTGAGAAGCTCAAGAAATGCCAAAGCGATCTGCAGACACTTGAGGCCCGACGCGAGTCGGAGACGCGGGCGTTGGAGGAGCAGCTCATCCAAGTGCGGGAAGCTGAGAGCAGTGCGAAGGAGGCGCGTAAGTCGATGCAGGAGCAGTTTGCAACGGCGCAAGCGTTAATCGCGTCGATTTCCGAGACGCGCGACACCATATCAGAGGAGCGAGACGCGGCTGTTGCATCTGTTGCGGCTGAAGAAGCAAAATGCCAGGAGCTGCAGAAAAAGGTGGAGGGCATGGTGGTCAATCTGCAGTCTCGCGATACGTCAGAGGCGGCGCTTCTCTCGCAAGTTGCGGGACTCGAAAAGCGTATCGCTGATACCGAGAAGTTGATGGACGAACAAGCAGCCAAGTCACGAGAAGAACTGGAGTCTACCTCGAGAACAGCTGCGGACGCAATCAGTGGTCTCGAGTCGAAGCTTTCCGAGATGGAGACGGCCTCTTTGGCTGCTCGGGAAGAGGCTGACCGCGTGTCAAGCGACTCAAACGAGACCATCCGCGATCTTCAGTCGCAGCTTGCAGCGATGACGGAGTCGTGTGAAGAGTTGCAAACAAAACTCTCAAGTGCGATTGAACGTTGCGCGTCCGAGGCGGATCGAGCAACTGCTGCTGCTGCCGAAGCAACAGAAGAAATCCAAAGCCTTCGCATCGAACTTGCAGAGAGGGCTTCGGAGTGTGAGCGCCTTGAAATCGACCTGAAGAATAGTCGCGAAGCCCACACATCGGAGACTAAACTGTTGAAGGATGCTGCCGACGAAGCGGCCACGCGGATCCAGAGTCTGGAGGCTCAATTAGCCGAGCGTAGTGCAGAGTGTGAGCACATCCAGAGCGAGCTGGATTCCACCCTGAGATCCCATGCTTCTCAGGTTGAGCAGCTTGAAGCAACCACCAGCGAAGGCGCGGAGATCATTCAGGGTTTACACACGCAGCTCGCTGAGCATGCTAAGCAAATCGAGCAGTTGCAGCAAGAATTGGAGCGAGTGTCAAAGGAACGGGACGCAGAAGCGGACAAGGCTCATGCTGCCGCCAGGCAAGCAAGCGATGAGCTCCAGCAATTGCAATCTGAGCATGAGCGCGTGACCTCTGAGCACGAAGCCGAAATCCAGCATCGAACTGTTGCAGTATCAGAGGCTGCCCAAGAGATTGAGAACCTGCAGAAGCAGCTTGCCGAGCTACATGAGAGCAGTGGTAGGGCTCAGAGTGAGCTCGAACAAGTGAAACTGGAGCGTAATGCAGAAGTTGAGCAGGCATCAGCTGCTGCAAGCAAGGCTGCCAGTGATATCCAGTCTCTGCAGAGCCGTGTGGACGAGCTTTCGGCAAAGTGTGGACAGCTAGAGATTGATCTGCAAAGCTCAATACAGCAGCGACAAGATGCAGTTGAGCAGCACTTGGCGTCTGCGGCTGAGGCTTCGCAAAGAATCTCCGAGCTAAGTGAAGAACTGTCGGCGTCTCAGACTGAGCTGAGCCGAATTGTCGAGCTGCGGCAAGCAGAGGGGGAGCGTGCCACTGCGACAGCGAGCGAACATTCTGAACAGCTAGCTAAGCTCAATGATGTGGTCGTGGAACTACGAACAGAGAAGAAGGCTCTCCTAATGGACCTCGATCGTACAGCAGCGCAACATCGTGCCGATTTATTGGAGTTGTCAACAAACGCCGACGATGCGAAGCTCCACATTCGCAACCTGGAGACTCAAATTTGTGATCTTCAAGCTATGCTCAAGTCGTCTAAGCTTGAGGCTACAACTACTGCCGACCGACACCAAGCTGAAGTGGACCAGTTTACAGAGGCAATCGTGCAGACGGAGGAACTGGCAAACTCTCTGAAGGCGCGAGTCGAGGAACTGGTTGTAGAGCGCGACGGTTTCCAGAACTCAGCAGAGGGACTGCAGCGTGCCATCAACGAGCAGAAACTTGCGATGGAGCATCTCGAGGGAAGAAACACTGAGCTTGAACGCGAGCAATCGACCCAGATCGAGGAGCACCGCGCTGTTGAGGAGCAGTTGCGTCTAGCAAGCGTGGAGGTAGAACGCCTGACTCGCGAGTGGAGTCACGCCCAGGACGAGGCTGCAAGTGCAAAGCAAAGCGCGCAGAACCAGCTCAACGAGCTAGTTCTGCAGCTCGACTCTGCTCGCGACGAGCTTGCGGCTGCTCGATCGGAGCGAGATGAAGCTGTCGACAAGCAGACAAAGGCCACGGAGGCCGCTCAAGCTACGATCAGCGACTTGCAAGTCCAACTTTCAGCTCTAGGCGACCAGTTGGCCGCGCTTTCGCAGTCGGTTGAGGAGAAGAACGCGGCCCTCCAGGCGACGACAGACGCGCTGGCGGTTGCGCAGGAAACGATTGCGCAGTTACAGCAGCAAGCGCATGAGACCGTGGGCCAGCAGCACGAGTCGCTGGCGAACTTGCAGTCGCAGCTCGCAGCTGAAACAGACGCCGCCAGCACGGCACGCGCGCAGCTCGAGACGTACAAGAAGCGTGCGCACGTGGCGCTGAAGAAGGCGACGGCCGACAGCAAGCAGAGCTTGAAGAAGAGCGCAGAGGACGCGGCTCGCCTGGAGGAGGATCTCATGACAGCCAAGGGGAAGATCGCAGTGCTGGAGGCCGACGCTGACAAAGTGGCCAAGGATGCTGAGGCGATGGCCGTTTCGCGCGAGGAAGCCGCTCAGCTCGCGGCGGCGATGGAGAAGCGCGAGCTCGAGAGCTCGCTGCAGGCGGAGATCCGAGCGCTGCAAAGCGAGGTTGAACGCTTGGAAGCGACCGTGAGGGAGCAGACGCCGCTGGAGAACAACCTGAACGACCTAAGGGAGGCGAACGCTGCGCTCAAGTCCGAGCTCGCGGGTCTCCAGAGTAACATTGAGCAGCAAGAGACGTCCGAGCGCGAGCTGATGAAGGAGAAGGACGGCGAGATCGCGCTGCTCAAGCACCAGCTGCAGGAGACGGTCGCGGCTCTGCGGAGACCGAGCGTCCCCCACAGCGACCGCGGCGGCTTTGGCCCCTACTACATGTCGGAGAAAGAGCGCCGCTCGTCGTCGACGGTGTCGTCGTCGCTCTCGGTTGACTACGAGGGCAACAACAATATGTTCCGGTCGTCGTCACCCACCTCTGACACCGAGCAGGAGCTCCACTTATCGGCGGCAGTCGCGGACTCCCGAGCAATCCCGCTCGCCCGCCTCGAGGCGCTTCCTGAGCCAAGTGAGGCTGACTTTGACTCCTCCAAGGTGCGTTATCTCTGCGGTGGCTCTTTCCCATCAGTAAGGCTGATAATCTTTTGCGTGATGGCGATGCAGACGACGTTGCTGGCGCAGCAGCTCCGCGCGTGGGAGGAGAAGGCACAGCACTTTGAGAAGAAGGTTCGTAGCTTCGCCATTAGGCGATTGTAGGATCAAAAACTGACATGGTGCTGGTGGTTACGCAGTTCGAGGACGCGCGGGTTCTGTGCGAAGAGGCCAATCGCCAGAAGCAGCGCTTCCAGGAGCTGGCTGAGCGGTCTCCAGCCACCGTTAACCTTGAGGTGTGCATCCTGCTATTAGCTCGGTATATCGTTTGCCACAGATCACTAACTTACGAGTTGACATTGCCCATCTGCAGTATCTCAAGAATGTCATGTTTAAGTTTGTGGAGAGCCGCAACGCGAGCGAGCGCTCCCGCCTGGTTCCCGTGATCGCCACGGTGCTGCAGTTCTCGCCGCAGGAGCTCGAGCGCGCGCAGGCTGCCAACCCGCTGGAGGACGCGTCCAGCGGACTGCTGGGCGGCGTGTGGTCTCTATGGGGCGGCTCGTCGACTTCGGCGCCTGCTCCCAAGCCTTTGGCGATGCCTGCCAACTACCGCACGCCTTCAAGCAGCTCGCTGGCGTCGGGTGTGGACGAGGATCCGGACGAAGACGAGGCTGCGGCGGCGCTCAACCCATTCGCTGTGTGATGCGTGGGCTCATTATGATAACTATCGTCGTGTATAGAAAATGAAGGGAGCGCCAAATGTGCGCCACCATGGTAGACATCGTTCATCCACTTGTTATCGACTCATTCTTGATGCACAACGAACCACGAGGAAAAGCTGTCGATGGGCGCGAACGATCACAAGTTGCCGTGCGAGAACTTGCTACTTGCACACTTGCAAAGACTTTGAGCAGATTCTTCCATGTGATCAGCAGGCGACCAACCGGCCGTCTTGCCGATGCAGGTGCGAAGACTTCTCAGCTGAGAGTGTTGGCCACCGGAGAGTACTTGGTGTCGAGCTGTGGGTTGTTGACGCCATGCTCTTCTCCCTTCTTCTCGAGGAGCTGAGGTGACGCCACGTCACCTTCACCTGCGAGCAAGAAAACCGGACGAGTCATTGTCATGAAAACTCCAATAAAATCTCGCGATAGCTTGGCACGGGAAGCAACTCTTCAATCATAAAGCACTCTCATCTAATGCCAGACGAACAGAGCTCTGGTGAAATGTGAGCAACTGCGAACTGAGCGAAGCATTGTCGTAAAGCACATGCTCCCATCTTATGCCAGACGAACAGAGCTCTTGTAATATGGGAGTAACTGCGAGCCCGGCGAAGCATTGCCGATTGAGCATGACCCTCATGAACATGTCCGTTGAAGCGATTTCAACCTTCTAAACTATATACCCTTTAGTATCGAAGGGTCACGTTGCTTCCGTAATCACATACACAAATCGAGCTCAGCGACCCGCAGAATCAAATACTAGGCGCAAACCCCAGCTGGGACCAGCTTTCACGCCACGATGGACGCAGCCACGAATATCTCGTCGGCTGTTTCGTCGCTGCGGATCAGGCAGACGTTTCTGGCCCAAGCAGCCTCCGTCCGTAGTTTACGAAAGATCGGAAACGCCACGAATGCAGTCTTCATAACAGAGCGTTGCTCCATGTTATACATGTATATCTACTGACCCCAGTGAATGTAAGCGTAGGTCGCGCGTGACGCACGAGAAAGCCTTCGCACTTGTCAACAGCCAAGAGAACGGCGGGCCGGACGTGGGCCAAAGACACGAAGCGGTAGCGATACGCGCGGCCGACTCCACCCAGCATTACCCTGCAATTTGCGTGGGGCTCGAAGCGTAGACCACTGCCGGGCTTGTAGCTGGTCAGAGTCTCCGA
>JAASGX010000335.1:0-26043 GCA_023334415.1 Phytopythium chamaehyphon | reverse complement strand
TTCTTCTACGCTGCGGTACAGTCGAGAACCACTCGTTGATGAAGTAGAAGACGATGCCGACATGCTTGAGTGCTTTGCCGCCCGTGCTGCGGCATGCTGGGCCTCCCGGAGCGCAAATTTTGCGGCAGGAGCGCTCTTGGCTTGGTTCATGCATAGCACGCAGACGCTGCAACGGTTTTGGTGTGCGCGCTCTTCTTCTTCGACATCCACTGCAATTTTGCGAACGACTTCGCATGTGCTGCACACAGCCTAGCAGGAAAATGCACGTTTAGAACGGGGACGAGCCGGTCATAAGCAGAAAGTTCACGCCTTTCGTACCTTCTTGCACACGATGCAGCGACGGAAGCTACTGGAGCTCTTGTGACCACCAAACGCGGTCTTGCAGCGGCCGATGCACTCCCTATCCAGTGGCGGCAGGTCGCTGGTTGGATCAAAGGCAATAATTAGACTGATGGTATAACTTACCAGGCAAGATGAAACACCACTTACCCCATCTGGCGGCTAGCAGAGACCGCGTCACGAATCTGCCAGAACAATTTCTTGGAGTAACTCGCATCGCTCGTCATGGCCGTGGTGAGCACAGCCTCCACAAGCGGCGCGAGGCTCGCAAACTCTGGCGCAGTGCCCATGGGCGCAAAAAAGCCCTTGGTGTACAGGTCCACCTTGCCGTTCTTCTGCTCGATCTTGAGCCAGCAGATGGAGCCCTTGGCGTGAATGTAGTTGGAGCGTGCTCCTTCGCCGTTTTCGTCCTCCTCACTCGGCGGAAGCAACATATCGACCGAGTGGATGATGTAGTAGCCAACACGTTCGCCAGTCCGCGTGTGCGTCATGCCGGTGGCCATGGCGAGGCAGTAGTCGCGCGCCTTGACGAGCGGGTACGGGCTCTTCATCGCGCAGTAGCAGATGCCGCACGAGCGGAACGGCTCGCGCTCCGAGGGCTCGCGCACGCGTGCCAGCAGTCGGAACTTGTCGACGTTGTCTCCGAGGTACGCTGACCGTGCGCGAGCGGCGTCGTCGCTGACGGCGAGGCAGCCGTACATCTCGTCGTCGAGCGTGCCCTGCAGCGTGCCGACGGCCAGCAGCGTGGGCGCCATCTTGCAGAGCACGGGCGTGAGCTGTCCGTCGAGGTCTCTCAGCGTCTGGAAGGGCGCGCGCCAGCCCGAGCGCTCCTTGTAGACGGTGATGTTCTCGTGGCGGCGCACCTCCTTCCACCGATCGGACACGAGTCGGCGCTTGTCGACCTGCCGGTGGGCCTCATAGGACTCGAGCGTCTCGGCCACGACGGTCAGCGCGACCTTCTCGACGCGCGCGGCGTCCTGGGGCGACAGCGCGATGGCCATGGGTCTCCGTGGGGCCTTGGGCTTCTTCTTGCTGCTGCTGCTGCTGTCGTTGGTGCTTGGTGCTAGTCTGGGCAGGGCGACGGCTCCGCTGGCGCTGCCGTTGCTGCTGGTGGCGCTGGTGCGGTTGCTGATGTACCGGAGCGCGCCGACGTTGCTGTTGGCCGTAAACCGCCGTGTGAAGGCTCCGGCGGCCGCGCGCGTGGGCGAGAGCTCTTCCGAGGATGGGGACGCAGACGCGGCCGACGAGGCGGGCGAGCTCCCACTCATGCTGCCCGTGAGCTATGATAACAGCAAGCTTTGCGCCTCGAGCCTCGAGCCTGCGGCCTCGTTTCTCCCCGGGATCGGCGCGGGCGTCGCGTCGTGCCGCGCTTCCAACCGGATCGCGATTCGATTTGTTGGAGCGAGAGACCGACCGCGCTCAGCCCGTCGCAGTGGACCGACGAGCGGCAGACGGGCGGCGCTGCTCGCGAGCGCGCAAAACCAAAAGTGCCGCAGCATGAGCTGGAGCTGGAGCTGGAGCGTGGGCTGGAACTATAACATGAGCGTGAGCGTGAACTGGAGCGTGAGCTGGCCGCATTAAGGCGGCCGGGCGACGACGGGCGATGCTCACTGCACTTGGCGCTCGCCCCCTCCGGCCCCGCGTTGCTAACCCTCGCTCCAGCCGCGGGTCGCACGCGTAGAAGAGCTGATGTGGGCGGAGCGAGAGCTTAGGCGCGCTCCGGCCGGATGGGCCGCCGCACTGGCGCCGGATATGCGGCGGCGCGGCTCTCGCCAGGTGCGTTTCTGGGATCGCGGGCCACTTGGACAGTCGGATGACCCGCGAGAAGGCATGATGCGCTGGCCGAGGCGCTTCCGTCCGCCCTCACCTCTATTTGAGCGCACTGCGATAACACATACACCCGCTAAAGAAGATGGAAGACCCTTTGCGCTAGTTGCGCGCCTGGTCTGCGCGCTGACCAGCTGGACAGGTGGCGCGAATGAGCAACCACGAGACGACAGTGGCACCGACTGCAACATGGCGGATCTTCTCGATTAGACATCGCTCGGCTTGCTCAATGCGATGGCTGGGTACACGTGCAGCGCCTACTAGAGCACGGCGAGTGTCGCTCTGGCCCTCGCGGTGCGCGTCGCAGGCGGCGCCGTGGCCGTCGCTCGCCTTCTCCGCGTCTCGAGCCTCGCTGGCTGTCGACCACCAGCAGCAGCAGCAGCCGAAGCGGCCAGCGCCGACGCAGCGGCGGCCGGCGACTCGCGCTGCTCGGTCGGGGGCTGCGGCGCGGCCGGGAGCTCGCGGGCGACGAAGGCGGCGGGCGGCAGCGCCTGGGCGCGCGACATGCAGGGCACGCAGACGCCGCAGCGCAGCTGCTGCGCGCCGGCGGCCGAGACATCGACGGTCACGCGGCGGTCGACGCGGCAGGCACGGCACACGACCTGCGAGCGAGCGCGTCTGTGAGTGAGCGAGAGCCAAGCAGAGGAAGCAGAGCCGACTGGCGGCAGAGGAGCGCGCACCGCTCGGCAGACGACGCAGCGGCCGAGCGACTTGGCGAACGCGGAGCGGCACTGGCCCATGCACTCGCCCTGCATACCCGACAGCCTGCGCGGCGTTAGTGGCGCGGCTCGCGACCTCGAACGGTATCAACACTAGAGCAGCGACGCACCTGCGAGCGCCCGAGAGCGCGTCCCGCATCATCCAGTGCAGCTTCTTGGCGTACGCGACGTCGCTCGTCATGGCGAGGCTCAGCGCCGCCCGCGGCGCGAGGCGCGAGGCGCCCAGCCCCGAGCCAGCAGACCCCAGCGACCCGTGCGCGAACAGCTCCAGGCGCGACACGGGCCCGCGCAGCTCGCTCTTGAGCCAGCACATGGAGGCGACCGCGCGCGCCGGCCGCTTCCGAGCCCTCCAGGCGGCCCCGACGCTGCCTCGCCCGATTGAGTCGGCGCAGCTCAGGTCCACTGACTGCAGCACGTAGAAGCCCACGCGCTCGCCGTCCGCCGTCTTGGTCAGCCCCATCGAGATGACGACGCACAGCTCGCGCCGACCAGCGAGCGGGAGGAAGCGGCCCATGCCGTACGACGCCACGCCAGACCCGCTGCCTTCATTACCTCCAGCTCCCGCCAGTACGGCCCTCGCGACGCCGCAGCTGTGGAACGGGTCGTCGGGTGTCGGGGACCGCAGCGTCGCGAGCCACTCGAACTCCTGTAGGCCGTCGTCCAAGTAGGACGAGCGCAGCCTCGCGGCCTGGTCGCTCCCCACGAAGGCGCCGTAGAGCTCGTCGTCGAGCGAGCCCTGCAGCGAGCCCACGACGAGCACGTTCGGCGCGTTTGCAGTTGACTTGGCCGTCGAGTTGGTGGCGCTCTTGGACGCCGCATTTGCGACCAGCGGGTCTGCCAGGGACCGCAGCAGGTCCTGGCGCTGCTGGTCGCGCTTGCGCCACGTGGGTCGCTCCCTGTAGACTGTGAGGTTGGCGCACCGCTTGATCTGCTTCCACTGGTCTGCAGGAACCCGACGCTGGAACTGTTCTCGGTACACGCGATACCGAGCCATGGTCTCATGCAGCGTCGCGTCAGCCAGACGCTCGAGGCAATCGCGGGTGGTCGCGGACAGCTGCAGCTGCAGCGGCTTCGGTGTTGGAGGCTCGGAGACCGGAGTCGTCGACGTTGGGGTGGACGAAGACGACGAGTTGCGGTACCAGAATCGGCCGGTCATGGCGGTGGAGGGCGGAATGTGGATGGAAAATGCCGAATGGCTGTCCTGTGACTGGGTTCGTGAGAAGCGGAGGATGGAGAAATCAAGTTGAGGTGCTGGGTATTCCACGGCTGCCGCAACGGATAGCTCGGTTGAGTCTGCGTCAAGCGTCGACTAGTCGATCTCCGATATCCGGCTGCCATCACTAGGCAAACCCCCGGATGACACCAGCTATCGCTGAGCCATGCCGCATGAGTGCTTCAATACAACTGTGCGATTTCAACGCTTGGATGGCTACGCTGTATTGACTTGATGACTCGCCTCCACATCACTGCTGATTGCATTCACTAAGCTTACTGTGGGCTGTTGTATGCGCTGAGCTCGATGGTTTGCTGGAGAAGAAGTGTGATAACCGTCGCTTCGAGGGCGGACAATTGCCAGAAGTTGGAATTGAATCCTTTTCCTGGGCACCACGCTTTCTGTCGCCTTCAGATCGAAGTCCAAGCGGAGATGGTAAGCCGCCACTTCGGACGGCATTGTTGGTTTTGGAGACTGTGCCTCGATAAGCGATTTCGTTAGATGTTGCCCGCTTTGTGGCACTTACTTCTTCCTGAGGCACTTGACTTCGTTGAGACTCCGTTCGTTGCAGCGCATGACTTCGATCTTCGCTTAATCCTTGGTCTCCCTTTCGTCTCCGTTCTTCTCGAAGTAGCGATCGATTCAGCTTTTCCTTGAGCTGCTGGGTCTCGGCAAGGAGACCTGCGTTCTTTATTTGTAGTTGTTTCTGCTCCTGAACGAGCTTGGCATTAACAAGAAGGAGCTCGCGTCGCTTCTCGTTTTGCTGAAGCGCTGTCTGCTCCAAATGCCGTACCTGCGAGCGATAGTACTCCTTTTTCTCCTCTGGACTTTGCACTCGACCTGGATCTCTTCGTGCAGTTTCTCTATCGCACTTGCACTTCTGCAACTCTTCCTGAAGGGCTTGATGTTCACGGGTCAAATTCTCCAGCTCCGACGTAACAGAAGTGATGTGGTTGCTAAGTTGCGATGCCATAGATGCACTTGTGCTTTCGATGCTGCGTTGCCGAGCACCCTGACTCACAAAATGCGCTCGCTCCTTTTCCAGCAATTCGATCCTCAATTTTAGTCGCTCCATTGAGTCTTTGAGTTTTGTTATCCGTGCCTGCTTATCCATGACCTCAGCTTTCAGCGCCTGGTTGTCCTGTATCAGTTGAGTAATGCACGCTTCGTTCTCGCTCATAGCTTCTGTGAGCGAATTCTGTCGTTCACAAAGTACCGTTCGTTCTTGTGAAGCTTGTTTTAATTCTGATAATAAGCTCTGTTTCTCCTTCTCCCATTCAGCATTCGATACCGAATGCATGCTCTTGTATTCTTCGAGCGTGTTCGTGCACTCTGCCTCGCGCTCGGCCATTCGTGATTTGAGCTCCTCAACGGTACTAGACTTTTCATCAATAACACACGTCATACGAGCAAGAGCTCGGCTTTGGCTCTTCACCATTTTCGCCACTTTCGCTTGCTCTTGAGCGAGATTTGTCCGCGCCTCTTGATTCAGTGAGATGTGCTGATCCAATTGCATTTGGTACTTGAGGAGTGCAGAGCTGAAATCTTCAGTCTGCATAGCCGATATCTCCTTATGCGTTCTCAGTTGCTCGGTCGATATCTTGAGATCGACTGATAGAACTGCAACTTCGTTTGCCATCGCCGCGAGCTGATCTTTGTAGGTGGCCACCATTTTTCGTTCAGCGTGAAGGGACTGCAACGCAGTGCATCTCTCAGATGCGTATCCGTCAAAGTCTTCTTGTAGCATCTGATGTTGCTCTTTTAGAAAATTGAACGATTCATCCAACAGAGATATATTGTTGTCCCGCTCAGCAACCTGGACTTGAAGTGTAAGTGCTTTTTGTGACATGTGAGAGAGATGTCGGTCCAGCAGCTCTTTGGCGCACTGTAATTCTTGAATATGTTCTCGGGATGACCTAAGAGACTGTTTGTATGTGTCACGGAGCTGAGTAACAGCTTGTAACTCGCCCTGTAGCTGAGTGATCATTTTGTTGGCTTCTTGTTCCCGCATCGCGGTGCGTTCCAGCTGCTGCTGTGCACCTTCTAGTTGGTGCGTGGTCTCAAAAAAGCTAGTCTCGAAAGATTTTTTCAACCGCGAAATATCATCAACCTGATCTTGAAGTGTGTCAATCCGCTCGGATGTTTCGAGATTGACACGTGCTCGCAACTCAGCATTTTCATGCTCCAGTCGCTGCAGCTTCTGCATAAGCTCCGGGTTGAGCTCGCTTATACCATTACCAAGCGTGACCGTATCAGTATGTGGCGCCGAATGCAGTTGTTCACCTTTTGATTGGGCTGCAACAGTCTCTTGAAGCTGTCGACTGACGCTGCGTGCTTCATTTAGTGAATGTTGTGCTACTTCATGCGCCGCTCTTGCCTCTGTGACCTCTACTTCCTTTCTAGATAATATCTCCTCCAACTCTGAGATGTGAAATGCCTACAAACATACTGCGTTATTAGGTCGTGATCATGGTTTCTCACACAATTTATGAAGTTTCCTCACCATAGAAGTGTTCGACTCTTTCGCTTCGTCGAGCTTGCGCTGAAGGACAGGGACTTTAGATGCCTGGGACTCAAGAGCCAGGTTCTTACTCATCAGTTCTTCGATCGACCGCTCAGTAGTCTGCACATGCAGTGTACAACAGCAAAACGAGCATGAGACTTTACAATATACTGCACATGCAGTGTACAACAGCAAAACTCACGTATAACTTGTCGTTGACACTCGCTAGGGCTTCAAGTTTCACCTTGTACTTGCTTATGATCCCATCCAGTTTGGCAGCTTTTTCGGCTCTTGGGCGCAGCAGGTCGATTTCGTCACGAAGTGCGGGCACGGAGCTAGCCAGTGCCCGACTCTCATCTAACTCTATCGTTACAGCTTCAAGCTGTCGCTGCATATGCTGCATCCGTTCGTCCAGCAGTGCGCGCACTGAACGCTCGGCTCGAAGAACGTCCCGCTCCCGTTCCTGCAGTAGCTCGTCAATTTTTTTGGTGAGCGCACGGGTTTCCACTTCCCTTTGCTTTAGCTGCTTCATGGTATCTTCAATTTCTCTTGATGCGAGCATCTGCATGGAAAACCAGGCAGAATTGGTTCGTGTTCCGAGAGTCTGTGAGCTGTGGCGCAGTGCGCACCGATTCTTCTTTCAGCAGCTTGATTTCGCGCCTGGCGCGCTCGAGATCAGCCTTGCCTGAAAACCCGAGCGGCGAGCCGAAGGCCGGAGGATCTTGCACACGCGGTATCACATTGTGATCGCTTTGGGAGTCCGGAAGGGAGCCCGTCCTCTGGCTAGAGTTGGAGAAGTCCGCATCCACTCCTTCGGCGATGACCTTCTCGATGGCGGCCATGAGATCCACCTGGATGGACGCGTCCATCGCCATGATGTCCTTCACAAACACGGCCTTCTCCTCGCTCTGCACCAGCGCGCCGAGCACCAGCCCCAGCACTCGCGAAACCACCGCATCGCCTTGACTCTCTGGGTCCTTCAAGCCGCCAGTGGGCAGCGTCAACGCGTCTATCCGCAGCGGGCTCTACCGCGCTCGTCAGCTCTTGCCAGGGCGCCTCATGAACAGTGCAGCGCACCTCGTAGAAGGCCTCCAGCGCCTGTACCACAGCGGCCCAGTCATCCAGTCCTGCAACTTCGTCTCTTCCGTCTGGAAACCTGACGCAAGATGGAGCTGTCAGCGCCGCTTCCATTGGCTAAAAGGCCGCGAGAGCGCCGCTCACGCCGTCCGCAGCAACCGCCGCGCCGTGCACGCCACCGCCGAGCCTGGCGACGCGTAGAAGCCCAGCCAGGCGCGCAGGCTGGCCCCATGGCTCGCCATTGCCTGCAGGTTGACGTCGGAGTGACGGTGCTTTTGCCTTTTCGCGCGCTTTCGATCTCGATCATGTCGCATACGCGGGGCACTCGCGCCCAGTATGGTCGGCCTTTTTCAGTTAGGGACCACAAGGTTTGAATTTTTTCACCAAGGAAGCCAAAGCTCATTTCCGAAGAGAAAGCGCCGAGACAGGCGCTGCTCGAGCCTTGGTGGCGCTCCACTACGTGAAGCGGCGGCCATGGCGGAGCAGAAGTGCCTGCGCTCCATGAGCTGCACGTGCCCGCTGTGCGCGGGCTTTGACGTGGCCTCGCTCATGTCCATCTCGCGCGGCATCTCGTCCAACATCCAGTACGACGATCCCGAGGACGGCGAGCCCCCGCCGGCGGCGCCCGCGGCCAGAGCCGTCGTGAACTCGCCGCCGCCAGTTCCGCTGGCAAGAAAGCGGCCGCCCGTCGCCAACACGCCGCCGGTGCGAGCAGCAGCGGCGGTCGCAAGACCAGCGAGCCAGACGACAACCGGCGCGACGGAGGAGGCTCCGCCGCCCCAAGACGCGCGCATGGAGGCGGTGGCCGACACGCTGTCCAAGATGGAGGTGGACGCCGAGGGCGGCGGCCCGAGCGTCGAGGACGTGCTGCCCAAGCTCTCGGACAAGAACTGGAAGTTGCGCAAGGAGGGCTTCGAGGAGCTCAAGGCGATCTGCGAGCGGCCAGGCATACGCAGCTTGGCGCTAGGCGCCGTGCTCGAGCTGTTCCCGAAAATGTGCGAGGACGCCAACGCGAGCGCCATGGAGGCCGGAATTGCTGCCGTTCTGGCGTACACCGTCAACGTCGAGCCCTTCCAGAAAGATATCGTCCCTGGAGTCATGAAGCGGATCACCGACAAAGGCTTTTCCAGCCGTCCTGGCATTGTAAAGCTCTGCGAAGAGCTCGTGTCCGCGTTTGTTGAAGCTGGCGCCGCGGAAGATACGGTCGCAGCGCTGCTCGAGGGCACGACTAACCGGAAGCCCAAAGTTCCGCCAGCATGTTTGAATGCGCTATTGGAAGCTCTTAAGGCATTCGGACCGCGCGTTATACCTGTGCAAGCCGTGAAGGCGTCGCTACCGAAGCTTCTCGAGTCCACAGCCAACGGTGTTCGACCGCTGGCGATGAGCATTGTTGTTGAAGTCCATCGATGGACTGGGCCTGCGCTTGTCCAAGACATCGTTTCCAACCTCCGCCAGGCACAGCAAACCGAATACGAACAACTCACCAAGGATATTACTTCGGGGCAGGCGACTGCCACAAAATATGTTCGTGGCGCCAAGAAGCCGGCTGCAATTGGAAGTACCCTTAAAGGAGGGAGCGCACGCGCAGCAGCAGTATCAAGTACACCCGAGCCAGCAGCATTTGATCCACGCGAATTTGCGGAGACCGTTGATTTACTGGCGAAACTCCCTCGGACCGAGTTCCAGGCGAAGCTAAAAGAGACCAAGTGGAGTGAGAAAGTTGCTGCACTCAAGATCGTGCTGGATCTGGTTGGACCCGTCCCAAAACTCGCAAATGGCGACTACTACGAGCTTGTATCGACGCTGAAGCTCATGTCAAATGACTCGAACGTTAACATTGTGGCAAAGTCGGTCGAAGTGCTCGGCGCCTTGGCCGACGGACTGCGGAAGAACTTTACTCAACATGCAAGAACGATGTATCCAGAGATCCTGCGGAAGCTGTCTGACAAAAAAACAGTTGTTCTCAACGCGTCGAACAACACACTTGATTTGTTCTTGCAGCACTCAATGACAATTGACATGATGATGGATGATCTGAAGACCGCGCTAGATTCATCAAAGAACAAATCACCTCAAGCACGAGTTCAAACTCTTGGGTTCATGGCACGTGCTGCGGAAAAGAGATACATTAGTTTAGACGACAAGGGTCTCGTGCTGGAATTTGGTACTCTGTTTGTGACTGCGATCGACGATACCGACCCAACTGTGCGCAAAGCAGGAGTGGATGCAATGGTAACGCTGGTGAAGGCATCAGACCAAGTGAATGGATGGCTCCAAGGTAAACTTGACGACATTTCACGAAAGAACCCTCGCTCATTCAAGGCAATCCAGCAAGGTCTTGGTGGAGCGACGCCTACCCCTTCGACTGGTGTGCCGTCACGTCCAAGCAGCGCCAGCAGTCAAAAGTCCGCTGAATCTGTTGATGTGGACATAAGCGGGCCGCCCCCACCAGCAGTGACATCGTCCGCAGTAAAGCCACCGGTCAAGAAACCAGTTCGAGGCCCGTCATCTCGCTTCGGTGCAAAACCAAACGAGGAGGCGGCGTCAAAACCCGCAGCAGCAAAACCAACTGCACTGTCTCGAAAGGCCTCTGCAAGTGGGTCTAGTACAGGTGGAGGAGGCTCATCTGGTGGTGGCTCTGGAGATTTCACACCCATTGGAGTATCTGTTTCGCCTGAAGAGGCTGCGGACATTGTCACGGAGTTAAACATTGAAGACTTTGCAACTGTGACTGCTGGTTTTGCGAGCGCCAAGTGGATGGAGCGAAAGGCTTCAATCGAGGCTCTGGAGAATTTTGCGGCGAGCAATTCGGGTTCCATGAGTATGCGAACCATTGAGGCTCTTACAGTCTACTTGTCGAAGCAAGTCAAGGATTTCAAGGACAGCAACATCAATGTTCTCAAGAGCGCGTTCCAAGCTATCGGTTCGTTTGCGGAGCACACTACTAGCAAGTTTCCTCGTGGAGTTGTATGCCTTGTTGTTCCCAGTGCGACAGATAAGATTGGCGATCGCAAGGCAAGCGAGTCTATTAGAACGATGATCGTTCAGTTTTGTGAAGTGACCAGTCCGTCGTACACTCTTGGATGCATGATGAATCATATCGTCAACGTAAAGACGCCACTTGCTCACATTGAAGCGCTGAATGTCGTTACCGAATGTGTCAAAGACTTTGGAGTTGCGATGTGCAACCCACGCGCTGTGATCGACTATGCCAAAGGGAGTGTTGGTCTCGAGTCTCCCAACATCAAGGTGCGGTCTGGTGCGACGACTCTATTGGGTGCCATGTACTCTCAGCTTGGACCAGCTCTGCTTCCCATTTTGAATCTTGAGAGCTGGAAACCTGCCTTAGCGTCTATTGTCGAAGGTGAGTTCAAGAAGGTTGGTTTTGATGAAAAGAACGCGCTGGCATCAGTGAAACGTCAGGTCAAGGATGCCGACGAAGTACAAAGCGGTGGTGCCGACCCTGGCGCTTTGTTTGGCCGGACGGATATCAGCGCCCAAATCACGAAGGAGCTCATGGCTGATATGAAGTGTGAGGACGACAAAACTGCGTGGAAGAAGCGCGCAGCGGCAATGGATACGGTGCAAAGCATATGTGAGGGCGCGGGCTGTATGATTGAGTTTACAAAGCCTGTCCAAGAAGTTCTTCGCGGACTAAAGGCACGACTCAACGACTCTAACGCGAACCTCAAGGTGAAAGCCGCGCAGGTCATTGGTGTTGTGGCGTCTAGCGTTGGTCCCGATATCGGGAAGATGTCGAAAATTATGGGTGCAAGTCTGGTTAGCGGCGTTGGTGACAACAAGAAGAACATGCAGTCTGCCGCAGTTGAAGCACTTCATAAGTGGGTTCGTCACAACAACGAAACGTCCACTGCTTGCATGGAAAGCCTTCTGTCGCCGCTTTCTGAGGGGCTTCTCAACACGGTTGGACGGGCAGAGCTTCTTGGATGGGCGGCCGAGCATCTTCAAAACTGCGGCAAGATCGACTTGAGCTGCTTAGTGGTGCCAACCGTTCAGTGTTTGATGGACAAGTCGCCAGATGCACGTGAGAAAGCTCAGAGTGTGCTTGTCGAAGTGATGAAATCAGTGGGCAAGGACACAATTCTGACTACCGGCTGCCGTGACGTCAAGCCTGCGCAAATGCGTTCACTTCGACCGATGATTGATAAGGTGTGCGAAATCGTAGACAAATCTCCTGCTGCACCGAGTGCTGCTCCTAACCCACCGAGGCCAACATTGCCGCCCGCCCCTATTAACACTACACAACCGCCGGAAGCCCCTGCGCAGCGCACAAGTAGCATTGCACGCGGAGGTAAAGCCAGCCCTGGCGGTAGTCGAGCAAGCGGGCTAGGTACACCAACACGCATCGGTAGCGGCATTCGGTCACAGCTCGCCCGTCCGTCATCTTCGGCTCGCCAGCTTTCGATTCCTGACTCAACCGAGAATTCTGAAGGTTCGTCGCTGCTTCGGCCAAATACCGGCAAGCCAGCACGTTTGGCTAAGGCTCAATACAACAAGTGGGTCTTCGACTCAACGTCTGTGAGTGAGATGAATTTGCGCAAGGGCGAAATCGACCAGGAGTGGAAGCCTTTCATGTCTCCCGACTTCCACTCAAAGCTGTTTGCGTCGACGCTTGAGAAGGGTATGATGGCGGCATTAGATGATTTGACAGTATGCATATCGGCCCAGCCAGAAGAGGTCGTGTCTGCATTGGATTGGATTTTGAAGTGGTGCACGCTTCGCATCGTGGACAACAACGTGCAGGCGCTTGCAAAGTTGCTCGAGGTATTGGTGAAACTGCTTGAAATGTTGAGGGCGTCGGAGTATATGATGGACGATGCAGAGGCGGCAATTTTGCTTCCCTTCTTGCTTCAGGAAAGTGGCCAATCGAAACCGCGCTTTCGTGTACGCTTCCGAGACATCATGAAACTTGTTGTGGATGTGTACAGCGTCGAGAAATACGTGGTGTACCTCGCGGAGTGTATCAACACGTCCAAGAATATGAAGAGCCGATGCGAGTGTATCGACATGATTGAGTTCATCGTCTCCGTACACGGGATCCATGTCGTTGGCAAACGCTACATCAAGGAGGTTGGCAAATATGTGACTGCGCACGAGAAGGAGCTGCGCGAGAGTGCACTCAATGCTCTCGTTGCCGTATACTTGCGATCGGATGGCGATCAAGACAGGTTCTTTCGGTTTGTGGGTATCACGACGCAGCAAGGAATGGATCTCTTGAGCGCGCGATTCAAGCACTTGCCACCAAGCAGTTTCCAGGGAACTGGAAATGGTTCCGACGCAACGCCACAACTACAACAAAGGCAGTCTTCTTTTGGGCTTGTTGCCTCTGCATCGACTGGCATCGAAAATCCAACCCGCAACTTTGCTCCTGTGGATCGATCGTTGCCAGCATCCGGAGTGACGCTGGGTGGTGGCTTTTCGGTCGCAGTCCCCGAGGTATCTAATGAGTGTACGCCTTCACAGCCTGTTGAAAGCGACGATGTGAACATGGATGCTACGCTACCGAATGCCGAAGGCTCCGGTGGTACAGATGAAGCCAATGCTATCCACGACCTGGTACTTCGTCCTATCGAGCAACTCGTTACGGCGTCCAAGGAGATCATCAGCGAGGCATCGCCTGAGTACACTGATGGCGTGGACGCTCTGAAGGGCCTGTACGCTATCATGACCCGACCAGAGGGCGATGCCGAGATTGAATTCCTGCGCTGCTACGTAAACGAGATTCTCATTCGCCTGTGCGATTGCATTCACGCAAGTTTCCGGGGAGGGCCAAGCCAGAAACCAATTTCAATTATGGTGCTTTCGCTTAGCTTGTCAAGCCTCAGCGTAATTCTTGGCAGTGAAGTAGTCGACAATATCCAGCGGTACGCAGTCGAGCGCGTGCTGCTCGAGATGTGCTCCAACATGTTGGACCCAAGGATGTCAGAGTTTGCGTCCGTATCAAACTCGTCAGCAGTGGATCTCACAACGATGCCGCCCGAGAAGAAACGACTGTTTTTCGTGTTTAAGGCACTGTTCAAGGCCGTGCGGCGCCTCACGGAGAACGTCAAGGCAGGCGACGTTTACCCGTCAGTGATCAACCTACTGCAGCGCGTACTGAGGAATGATGTGGGCGACTACAACATGTCGGTTTTCCATCGGCACCTGTATAAGAGAGACTCGCTCGACCAGCTTATCGGGCGGATGTTGCTGCAGATCTCGCGGATACAAGCTAACGCGCTGAACCCGTTTGAGGGAATCGACGTGTTCGGTGTCTTGATGCAAATGCACTCATTCTTCGCGACCATGCCGCGTGCGGAGGCGCTCTCAGCCGAAATCGCGATGAACGCAATGGAGGAAGCGCTGCGTCTGATCGCGACGAGCCTTATCAACTCTCGCCCTGGTGTGTTTGAGGCGTCGCTGGGGGATCTGCCCGTCACTTCCCCAGTAAGAGAGCGTCTGGTGTCGATGGGCATTATCTCATCCCAGCAGCTTCACGCGACCACCATCAGCGGGTTGCGAGCAACGAGTGCAATGCCAGTAGTCGCGCAGAGTATCAGCAACAATGACAACACCTCGCAGGAGTCGGACATGGTAACCCGTCGACTCATCGGCGCCAGCAGCACGGAGTCGACAGACGCAACTTCATCGTCGAGCCTTGCACGACCAGTAGCGGCCCGCGACAGTCTCAAGGCGCGCATGATGGCGACATCGTCGCCCGTCACAGCTCGTTCGTCATTTGCTGCCGGCGGTCCTTCACGCTTGAGCGTGTCAAGTCGCCTTGGAGCGCGCGCAGGATCTACGGCAAGCAATCCGGAACTCGGCGCTCTGCGTGAGCGCCTGAGCAAGTTCCGCAACGCCAACGGCAACTAGAGGAATCGAGTAGCAGGAGAGCAGCCGCGAGCGCTCTGATCAGTGTAGAAGAAAGTGACGACGCAAGTCGAACAGAGCGAAAACCGTGAATCGAATACGCGACTTGACTGCGATGAAGTGCGCACCTAACGGTCTTTTGCGCACCTAGCCTTGCGAGCGGCGATCAGCTCTCACCAAGCAGCAAGACAGTCCGCAATGGCCAAGGGCCGCGCCGGCAAGGGCAAGAGCAAGACCCGCGGGGCCGCGGCGGGCTCGCGGCTGGCGCGCGAGTGGGGGCACGTGCCGCGGCTCGTGGTGTTCGACCTGGACTTCACCTTTTGGCACCCGGAGATGTA
Source organism: Phytopythium chamaehyphon (assembly GCA_023334415.1). Lineage (NCBI taxonomy): Eukaryota > Oomycota > Peronosporomycetes > Pythiales > Pythiaceae > Phytopythium > Phytopythium chamaehyphon. The sequence goes on along the minus strand of JAASGX010000335.1, from coordinate 11,157 downwards.
CGAGCTGGACGGCGCGCCGTTCCGCAAGCACGCGGCCTCGGGCGCCGTGACGGACCGCAGCGGCGAGCAGGTGCACTTGTTCCCGGCCGTGCACTCGGTGCTGAGCGTGCTGGAGACGGACCCGCAGTTCAAGGACACGGCCGTGGCCGTGGCCTCGAGCACGACCGAGCCCCAGTGGGCCAAGACCTGCATGCGGCTCCTGGACGTCCACGTGGGGAGCGCGGGCGAGGACGACGAGGACACGGCAGACGTGGACAAGCGGTCGCTGCAGAGCATCGTCGAGTTCGAGGCCATCTACCCGCGTAACAAGCGCGTGCACTTCGCGCAGCTCAAGCAGCAGAGCGGCGTCGAGTACGAGGACATGCTCTTCTTCGACAACGAGTACGGCAACATCTCGAACGTCGGCGGGCTCGGCGTCGTGTGCTCCTACTGCCCACACGGGCTCTCGGACGGGTCGTGGATCCAGGGCATGGAGGCGTACCAGAAGGCCAAGGCGGGGTAGACGCCCGGGCCTATGAGAGAGCCCCACCTCAATACACTTCTGTACTTACTGCTTCACACATTCACTGTTCGCTCACAACGAGTTGCTGCGCCTTGTACTCACGATACGATACATCCTTGTCGCCAGACAATGGTGGAAGCACTTGCAAACCTTCCAACCTCTCCAGAATCCGAGCGAATGCGCGGTGCTTATCACCAGAGCTCGACCTAAAAAATGGAGTTGAGCGGACGAGAAAACTAGATTCTCAGGTAGTCATATCGTGCGGTACGTACAGCATTTCTTGGCGAAGATATGCGGCAAAATTGGGCGCGCTACCCCTATCAACAAAATTGGCGGCCACGGCAACGGTCTACTCGAACAAAATTTAAGCTTATCTGTGTTTACCTGACAGCCAAGGGCAGATACTACGCACCGTGTCAAGGTTGCGTACTTGATGCGGGCACTCAGAAGGAAGAAAAAGGACCTCGCCAGCTTCCAAAATGTCTTCGTACAAGCCTTCATCTCTTAATACGTCAGCCCATTCAATGTCATCATCGCCATTCATAAACTTTTGCATGAGATCAGCGTTGAACCGGCCGGCCGATGGATTTGAAGAGGTTGGCACTTGCTCTTGGAGTAATCTTCTTGCGGACGGAGATGCGACCACCCAGTGTTTTCGCCCTTGCAAGAGCCCCATCCACGCAGAAGTTCCACCCCAGTCTGCGTGGAGTGCTGAAGCTGTGGTCTTCCCGCCAATAAATAAGCTCGGCCAGTAATCGCGCTGCGAAATCCCGACCTCCTCGGCGTCAACCGTGCTATTAGTATAACTGTACACTTGCTGAAGCTGGTCGTTGGCGAAGAATCTTGGAATAGAAAGTGATCCCAAGAGAGACGGACAGAAGGTCTCGATGTTGATGTCATGGAGATACAAGTTTGACTCCGGGTTCTTGTCCAAGTGGTCGAGAAATATAGCGAGAGTCATCTCAACTGCAGGTTCTAACCCCGCCCAGCTTCTTTTACCAGCGAGAACGCTGTCTTGATTGTCTCTATGAGGGCTTTTGGTCTTCGTCACTGCTTTGGAACGCCCGCATGAAGCTCGAAGCGTGTCCAATGTCCAATCTGGAAGCCCTGGTGAGTTCGTAATGTTTCGAAGGCCCGTAAATATCACAGGAATCGACGATCGGGCATACTGCAAGTAATCTGAAAGTGAGCAGCTGGCTGCAGCTACGCGTGGGATGCGCTTAGCCTTCTTTGAATGAACCCACAAATCGTCGGTCTCGACCTTTTCAGGTCCTGGAGGCCGAGGAACGTGAGATTTTGGGCCGTTACTTTCCACTTCCATCTCAAGAAGGCGAATATGTAATGCTTTATCCAGTAACTCACGCTGGGATTTCATCTGCAATTCGCGGTAAGCCTTTGCCTTTTCGTTTACAAGCTCTTGAAGTTGGCTTCGATCACGCTTCAATCGATTGATGATGCCTTCGTAGGCGATTATTGCATGTTCGATTGGATTACCTTGTTGGCCACCTTGTGCGACCTGCACCAATGAATTTCGGATGGAATCAAGTTGCAATTGGATTGCCTAGAAGAGTCAACTTTGTTCAGTCAGAGCCTCACCAATGTGTCGTTCCCACTCACCTTTTCGTCGAGATGCCTTCGCAGTATTGAGCATTTGTCGCCAATAAGTCCAAGTTGCTCACACAAGTACAGTACTCGGTCTTGAATATTGACTGCGTCACTACTGTGTATTGCAATCTGCGCACACATTGCTGCTTTGTCAAGCTGAGCACCTGAGAGGTGTTGCAACGGTTCGGAAATGTTCACCTGGTAGTGTCGAATTTCCGATGTGCTGGCGTCGTCCACGTCTAGGCGAAAATGCCCAAGCTTCCCATAAAAATCTCTCGCTCCAAGCTCTCCGCTACAAATGCCCCACGAGGTGTTGGCTTTGCAACAGCGTTAGTCGCCTTCGTTTCCAGCATAGAGGGCCACTTTGCAACGCACGTGAAAGCCCCTCCACAAACTCGGCCAGCAGCCCGCAATCGGGGGCCGCGATATCGAAGTCCTTGCTGCCAGGCGCTCGACTGTAAGGTTCACAATACGAGACCAGCAAAGCCAACGCAGCCCACCAGAAGCTCCGCGTCGTCTCTTCGACCGACGCGCCGCACGGATGCCGGAGCTCCGCGAGTAGCTCGCTGCCGTCGCTCTGCGCCACCTTCACGAACGTCTGCAGCGCCCACTCGCCTCCACTGGCCGCTGGGGCGCTCACAAGCGCGAGGATGGCGCCCAGGAGCGCTGCCAGCCGCATGCTTGTTGACACCTCTGAAAGATCCGACACAACGCGCCACCGACTGCTGGCTAGCGCCACAGGCGACACATCCCGCTTGGCATGATCGCCACCCGATCAATGGAGCCGAAGCTGCACGTCTCTCGCTGGCGGCTGGGCGCTGCCAGGGGCTCCGGAGCTCCCGGCGGCGCTGGCCAATCGCACACCTCGCTCCGGTACCTGAACGAGTTCGTGGGCCAGCTGCAGTGCGCGCCGGCGCTGCTGCAGCATGGGCTGTTCCCGGACGCCAAGGAGGTCACCGAGGTGACTTCAGCACTGACAAATGACCGAGAGCAACGGCAATGAGCTGAACTGGGTTTCGCAACGCAGAGCATGGGGCTGTTTAACGCGGTTCGGAGGTACGTGCTGCCGGCGAGCGACGCGGTTGGGCGAGCGGAGGGAAGTGAAAAGCCCGACGGAATTGTCGTCGTGGGGGACGGCAACACGCGTGAGTGGGGTGTCTGAGGGTGGCAATGAAATGAAATACACAGTCCAAGCTAACATGTGTGCTCTGGCGAGAGCAGCGCGATCGGCTGCAATGCTCGCGTTTCGCCTGCGCAACTGGAAGTGCTTCAGCATTGACCCCGCAATGGAGATGCAGTCTTCGGAGGTGCGAAGACGATCTCATCGCAGTAGCTCCCTACGTAGCTTCACGGACTCACACCATTATAATCGCAGCGCTCGCGCGGTTGGGGCGCCATCGGGAACCTCGTTGTGATCCGCAACAAGATTGAGAACGTCCGCATCTCGCTGCGGCGCGCCGTAGTCGTGCTTGTGCACGCTCACGTGACGCTTGAGCAAGCACTGGGCGCTGTCGATGCGGAGGATATCGCTGGGGTCGTGACATTGCCCTGCTGCAACTGGTACAGTCGCCAGGAGGAACTCTTTGGGCGTCAGCCAGATTTGGTTTACGACGACTTCAGTATCCTTTCGGATCATCGCGAGGTAGACAGTTTATTTGATGAGATTGCCTCCATGACAAATGCTCTAACTTCCAATCGTATTATAGATACGGCTGTGGGCAGGTGAAAAGCGATCAGAAGCTGTGCGAGTTGACCATTCAGATTTCTCAGCCAAGGTCAAGCCACTTGAAATGATGAAAGGATGTATTCGCAAGGAGTTTGTCGCGGACGCACGAGAAACTGCCAATCCCTTGCCGACACCATCACCCAAAGCCGATATCCAAACCACCAAGCGAAAAACGACCACCAACCCAGCTGCATTCTTTCGCGATATCATGCACGACTCGACAAGTTCTGATGGTGAAACCTGCAAGGAGAGTTTATCCGAGGCTGTTTACAATGCTGTTATCTCACACGTCCCCAAACATGCCGGCATCCTTGTACTGGTGACCCAAGGGAGCAATGCGTGGACTAAATCGATGCTTCTGGATGGGTACAACAACTTGTATTGCGCTACACTGGCATCAAGCGATGGCGGTGCCGCTGACAATGGTTTACAGTTGGATCTCGATAAGCAATTCGTTAGTGGCCCAGATTCCAGTATGAAAGGCAAGCGCGTCGGGACCATCTATGTGAAAGCAGTTATACCAAGTGACGGTAGCTGCCAAATTGATTCACATTGCTCATTGGTTGCGGACAACTCCAATCTTCGACAAGTCGGGATTACCCACATCGTTGACGCAGGTTTCTTATACCGGGGATTCCGATCGCAACCCAAGAACTCGCAACTTCTGCGAAACACTTGTCAATTGCTCGAGAAAATAGCTACCGCCACGCATTCTCCCGAAGAGCGCATCCAAGCATCTGACATAAGCATTATAAGTGTCACTGGTACCAAATCGTGGCGGAAGAAGGATTCACTTGCACACCCAACGCTCGGCTACCAAATCTCTACGGCAGTTGTAAAAGACTCCGTATCCGATGAGGGTAATACGAAGCCAACCTTTGTATTTTGTTGCCGCAAACGCAACCATCACCAGGATTCAGAGTCGTCAAGTCCAGCGGGTCAAGATCACGGCAACTTAGCTGCTCGTGATCAGGCGCTGGCACTGCAACGCTTGCTGGCCAAAGACTTTTCCAATGCAACGCAACACCTAAAGACTTCCGGAGAGCTTGGCGATGACGTTTTCGGTGCGAGCACTGTTGCCTCTAAAATATCTAGCGAGTCCGAGGAAGGTGAGCATTTTGTCGCGAGTGGGCGGATCGCCCGCATCCGCCGGTTCTCCCACGGTATGGCGTTCATATCCCTCGTCGACGAATCGGCAGCGATGGGTGGCAAGCAGTCCCACAGCGAAGGGCTCCAGGTTTTTCTTCGGGAAGAAACCCTGCGCGAGAGCAGCCCTTCCGTCCCGTTCGCCGACCTTGTCCCGCTCTTCCGCAAAGGCGACACCATCAAAGTCGTCGGCCAGGCCAACAGGAACGACCGCGGCCGCGAGATGCTCGTGGCGCTGGCCGTGCGTCCAGGCCCCGGCGGCGAGTTCGAGGAGTTTTAGTCGTCCCGTAGAGCTGTAGCCATTAGAATTCGTGAAAGTACTGGTTTGCTGGTCACCTCCATCATAGTGGAAATCCTTGTAGCTCTATGGACGCCGCCAGAGAGCTGCAGGCGCGCGGCAACGCGCTGTACGGCGCCGGGCGCTACGCGGAGGCGCACGCGCGCTACTCGGAGGCGCTGGCGCAGCTGGCGGGCGGCCTCGCGGGCCCGGAGCGGGCGGCGGCCGCGTCTCAGCTGCTGGCCAACCGCGCGCAGACGGCCATCCAGGAGCGCGACTTCGGCGCGGCGCTGGCCGGTGCGACTAGAGCCGCCGCGACTGGAGAACTGCGAGGGCTAACGGCTATCGCTTAACGGGCAGACGCGCGGCTGGCGCTCCAGCAGAGCCCCGGGAACGAGAAGGCGGCGCTGCGACAGCTGCTCGCGCTCGAGAACCTCGAGCGGTTCGAAGCCGCGCTGGCCATCGCCGACCGTGTGCTGGACGGCCAGCCGGACGCGGGCGACCCGCAGCACAGGTGGACGAGGGAGGGCGCGCCCGCGCTGTTCCAGTACTGCGTGACAGCCAGACGCAGGCTGCGCAGGATGGTCGCCAAGGACAAGGAGGCGGCAGTTAAGGAGCTCGGACAGCTCGGCAAGCTCGTGCACGACAACCAGCAGCTGCGTATCAACTTCGGGTGGGGCGTCAAGCAACCTTCAGGTGTTAAGGAAGACTCTGCTAACGATCTCTGCGTGGAGCAGGTCGCTGGTGCCGGCGCAGGTGCCAGCGGGCAGGTTTTTCGACGTGAGCGTCAACATTGGCAACGAGTTCGGCCTGTTTCGCCGGGACGCAGTCAAGGAGGGGGAGGTTGTGGCGCTGAAGTGCGAGCTCTACACCCCGTTCCATGATCAGCGCAGCTCATACCGCCTGGTTGTGAGTCTGGACCTGGAGGAATCGGCAGATCCATCGAGTGCTGAGAAGAAGCAGGTCTCGATCGTGCTGAATGATCACGGGAAGGCCACGTTCCGTGTGGCTGTGATTCCTGAAGCGCTAGACCAGGGCCAGAGCTGTACAACTACCATGATAGCAATCCAAGTCTCCGTGGATGACTCTTGCGCCGACAAGTGGAATCTGTTTCCTGTGGTGTCGCTGCCAATTCGAGTGGAAGCACAAGAAAATGGTAGCGTTGTGCCAGGTGACTCTGGAGCACTCGGGGTCCACTGCTGCCGGCCCATTAGAATGCATGGGCTGCGTCGCGACATCTTGCTCGCAGAATCCCCAGGATCGCTGGGTACGTTCTCGTCAGAGCACGATGGTGGTTGAAAAGAAAATCGCTGACAAGCCATGTTATACCTCAAGGTATCGGTGGAAAGCTTTGGGACTCGTGTCTCATTTTGACAAGATTTCTCGCTCGTCGGCGGGAGTTGATTGTTGAAAAGAAGGTTGTGGAGTTGGGCAGCGGCCTCGGCCTCGTCGGTATTTACTGCTCGCTTCTCGGTGCACACGTTACGTTGACAGATATGGGGGTGCGTGTTTGCTTGATTGATATTTGAGAATACTTTCAAGCTGATGATGGATGCAGGAAGTCGTGCCGCTGATCGACTACAACATCGATCTCAACTACAATGGCGCTTCACCGGAGCCCAGTCCAGCGCACCGCCCTAGAGCGGTGGAGCACATGTGGGGTTCTACAGGCGGAGACCTCTTGGCGGACTCGCACGACGTGGTGGTATTATCTGACGTTGTGTACGATCCCGAGGGATATGAACCGCTCGTGGCATCTCTTCGCGCGCTGGCCAAGTTACCAGGCACACTCGTCCTCATGGCTCATCGATCACGCAACCCGAAGGAGCACCAATTTTTCGAGCTGTTGGGCCAGCACTTCACGTATGACCTAGTGGATTGGCGCCAGGATGAGCAGCGTGTGGACACGAGTGAAGCAGCGAAGTACGATGGGCTCGCACTCCAAGACGTCAAAATCTTCAACATCCGGCGTCATGTGGGCCAGGACTAAGCCTCCGCTGTGCATTGGGGTACACAGTCGACAACTTCAACATGCTTTTTGCCAGGATGGCTCCAGCACTGTGTAGCCATAATGAGCGGCACGCGCGGGTATCCGATGCAGCGCTACGAGAACACTGCGCGTCCGCATGTCGAAAGATTGGTATTCGTGGTTGTCGTGAGAGCACCAAGATGTTCGGTTCTTCGCTAGATGGATACAGATACCTACAGCTTTACCATGGCCTCTACCGGCGCGTGACATTTGCCTTTACGAAAAAAAATCCCGTCAACTGCACCGAGAGGTACAAGCTGAACAACGGGAGATCTCTCGAGTAAACGCTGCTGGCGCAATCCGCCTTGGCATGCAACGCGAGCCGGATGGGTCACAACAATGTTTCGTCCTGTGGCTCTCGAAAAGTTGGATATCAGACCTTTACGGTCAGTCTCCGAAGCTTTTCGAGACCGCGGAAAGTGACCTTGCAGCGCGCACATGGCACCTGGACGTCGTAGAGGCACTTGCGACTGCCTGCGCGCTCATATATCCGGTGAAGCATTCGCTCGATTCTACTGTCGCCATGACCGCGCAAAACTTTCGAGGCTCCGTATTCGGCACCGTATGCGCAGTCGTTACTCTACGCTGGCAGAAGTTTGTCAAGCACTATCACACGCAGCCTGGAGCAAATTTTCAGCCCCCTCATGGCGCCCTTGGTGCCTTCGTTGGGGCTCCGTTTCCAGCATTTGTGCGCGGCACTAATTCCCTACAATGCAAGTTGGTTGCAACTCTCGATATGATAGTTCACGGGCAACATTTTTCATCCTGATGACATCCGGTGGCCGTATGGACTTCAAGGTAGAGACCAAGAAGCAGGCGGGTCGGTCCGCGAAAGCAGCTGCTGCCATTTACCACCAGTTGATCAAAAGATCAGCAGCAGAAAGCTTTCGGCTCACTGAAGGCGACGCTCGAACGAAAGGCGCGCGTGGCGTTGCTGGGATATTCGTCTCGCTCTGCTTGCAGTCCTGGACCTGCCAGCAAGGGCGCTGTTCGTCCAGGTGACTGCAACGCGACGAAAGGGCCGCCTCGACCACCAACTTGTTGTCACCCGCTGCCGATTGGCCAAAACAAAATGTGTATACATTTCCTGTCCAATCGTATGCGCCTGTGACGCGCGGAACTTCGAACCCAAGCGCTCGCTGCCAGCTGGCGCGGCAGCGCGCTGCTCGGTTCAGCCGCGGGAGCAGCTGGCGGCCGAGTGTATAGCTCTTGCGCCGACGGTCCGCCCCGCTCTGCACGCGCTGCAAGCCGCAGGTAAAGGGTCGACCGGGGCGGCGGATATGCAATCGCAGGCGAGCGAGCGGCGGCCGGCGGCGGCTCCGTACGTCGCGCGGCGCCTCTGCATTCACAGAGCTGTATCGCTGCGGCCGAGCCTGGAGCGTTGAGGGGCCGAGGGCGAGCCTGGAGCGCTGGATTTCGGCGGCGGCCGCTCCGACCGACGGCAATTGGGCCGAAAAGAGGCGCTGCCCAGGCCCAAGGCGGCCCATTCCGAGACTCGCGGCCGCGAGTACAGCGCGCGAGCGTGTTGACCCCAGCACGGGCGCCAGCAGCTCTATTTATTCGCCATGCAGGCGACCAGGAAGCGGCCGCGGAGCCCTCCGGGCGGCGGCGCGGCGGGGATGGGCGCGCAGGAGCCGCTCGAGCGCGGTGACAGGGTATCCACTGGAGACCAGGAGCGCAGGATACGCTCGCTGGGCCAGGAGGAGAGAGAGCAGGCCGAGGACCCGCGCAGGTGGGACGAGCTCGAGGACGAGGATGACCCAGAGCTGGCGCTCGACCCCAAGCACTTGCTCATCGTCAAGGACGGAACCATCCGCGTGGCCGAGTCGCTCGACGACATGCAGCGCAGCGGCGCCGACGGAGCCAAGGCCTCCGGGACGTGGACCAAGGCCGAGCACGACCGATTCCTCAAGGCCATGGAGCTGTACCCCAAGGGCCCGTGGAAGGCCATCGCCGAGATCGTCGGCACGCGGACGGTGCGCCAGACCCAAACCCACGCGCAGAAGTACCGCGAGAAAATGGCGCGGCGCATGCGCGGGCTGCGCAACCGCAACGGCACGCTTCAAGCCCCGCAGGTGTCGAGCGGAGATCCGTACATGCCGCTCTCAGCCTCGACGTCTCCGTCCTCCGAAGCCGCAGCAATGGTCGCTCTCGGGTCCTCGCCTTCGTCCCGCCTGGGCACGTCGCCAGTGTACTACACGCCAGTCATCCCCCATCGGCGCTTCTCTCATCCGCTTCCAGGGGCGAGCTACCCCACGCACATGATTGTCACTCCTCTGCTAGCGTCGTCGGCGATGCCCTGCCTACCCCAGTCCCAACACCAGCACCAACACCAGCACCACCAACACCAACACCAGCAGCACGGCCCCCAGCCGACTGCGATCCAGCTCCCTCCGGCACTGCTGCCGCCCACGGCCGAGTTCGACAAGCTGAGTGAGTCGAGCATCTCGAGCGCGTTCCTGGGCAACGAGGGCTTCCCGCCGTCGTGGGAGTCGGCCTCGGCAGCGAGCGAGGGCAAGGACGAGGTGCCCGACTTCGACGAGTCCATGGACTTCCTCATGCACGTGTACTCGTCCGACCCCAACCAGATCGGCGCCACGCTGCTCGCTGCCCCCGCGGAGGGCGCGCCGGCCGCCACCGGCAACTCCATCGCTGGTATCATCAACGCCGCGGCGTCGCTGGACTCACTGCCGGTGCTGTCCCCGCCGCGGTCCCGCGCCAGGACCAGCTGAGCCTCGTAGCGTACCACCAGAGCTCCGCCGCAAGAGCTCCGCCGCAAGATCTCCGCCGCAAGAGCTCCACTGCCAGAGCTTTATTGTCGACAAGCCGCTGCCACCCGTGTCCATACCCTCGGTGGCATTAGCGGCGCTATAGTAAGTTATTTGCGAAGTGGAAATGGAATGGAATAGCTTCCCGAGTTAAATGTCGCCCGAAGGTCTCTCTTTCGCGTGTCTTTCATCTCATTTGCAGATCACCCAGCGACCATGAGCTCGCCGCTGTCACCTGCGCAGCAGCGGCTGACGCTGGAGGAGAAGCTCTGGTTCGACCGCCGCAAGAGCGAGCTGCAGCAGTTCGCGGGCTTCGGCGCGGCGGTGGGCGCGGCCACGGGCGCCGCCGTCACCTGTGCGCTTTTTTAATTGTTTTTTTATTTTCTTTCCCATTTAAATGACCGAGGCGTGAACCTGCACAGCATTTTGGCCGTTCCCGCGCCGCATGCAGCTGGCGACCATGGCGGGCATGGTCATGATCGGCGGAGGCATCGGCTACCTGTACGCCGAGTCGCAGGCGCTGGCCCGCGTGCAGGACCTCAGCGCGACCAGCCAGCTGCGCAAGCAGTACCAGCAGCTGTGAGTGGCGACCAAGTCCGTCAATCCAGCAATTCACGGTGTCGAGTGCTAACAGGGAGTGGTTTTGCAGGGCAATGGAGAAGAAGGCGTCCAAGAAGGAATAGAAAACGTAACGCCGAATGGCAAAACGGGAAATGAATCAAACGCCTCACGGGATGGGGATTTTGTCCCCAGCGCGGGCTCTTCTCATGAATCAAGAGCAGGAGTCAATGTGCGCTCGCAGCATGGCATGGAGCTCAGTTACACATCACGACGCCTCTGGTTCTACAGAATTTCTTGCGCAGACGCAGCAGCATGAGCCTGACTATTCCTTTCTCGAGTCCACGATCACTTGCTTGAATGAAAACGGGTGGAACTTGTGACCGTCCGCTTTGTAGAACTTGTTCTGGAACTCCACCCAGTGCAGACGCAAAGCGTGCAAAAAGCACTCGAGCACGTCCATCGACAAGATCACGCCGAATGTCACGGCCGCAAACACGCCGAAGCCAATGAAGATGGCAATGAACGAGTCGCTGTTGATCGACG
>JAASGX010000334.1:0-26137 GCA_023334415.1 Phytopythium chamaehyphon | reverse complement strand
TAGTTGTCAAACAAGCGTTCATGAAGTCGCTTGACACCCTTGTTAGCCAGGTCCATGTCGTGCTGCGGGTCGTTGCGGTGCTCGTTCGGGTCGGCGCCGGGCGCCGCATCCTCCTCCGACTGCAGCTTGAAGTTGGTGAGCTGCAGGAGCACGTGCTCCCGCTGGTTGCTGACGTTCGACTCCTGGAATCCGAAGGTCTGCTTCAGGTTCTCGAAGATGTCGCCGCTCTGGCCGCGTGTGAGCAGCTCCATCACGGCGTTGTAGGTCGAGGGGAGGTGGTCGAACTCGAGGATGTTGCTCTTGACGAGGGGGCGGCCGCCGGGTCCCGCGGTCGGGCCCTTCTCGCGCTGGCTGCGGATCATCTTGACGTAGCGGTTCATCTTGTTGTTCAGCCGCTGGCTCGCGTCGCGCTCCTCCTGCGTCGGGTACTCGATCGCGAGCGCCTGCTCCATGATCTCGACGGCGCGCGAGAGCTTGGCCTCAGCGCCGGCCGTGTCTGGCGGCTGGGCGTTCTGCATGGCCACGCCTGCGTTCACGAGCTCCATGCCCTCATCGCAGAGCTTCTTCTGCAGCCGCAACTGCTTGGAGTAGTGCAGCGCGTCATCGCTCTCGCCGTCGCTGCTGTCTCCGCCCGAGCGCGCCATGCCTGCTGGTTCTCGGCCTGCGCCGCCTGTGTGGGCGCGTACCGGTAGTGCCGCTGGAGCGACGTCCGCGCCCGCCGATAGAGCGGAAGTGCGCTAGCTGCGAGTCCAAAGGACGAGCCTCGCCGCTTGCTCGGCCGTCCGGTCGGTCGCCGGGTCGAGCTGCTGTGGGGCAAGCGAGCGATGGGGCGGGAAGACGGCGGGCCTTTCCGCTGCAGTGAGGCTTACTGTGACCGAGTGACTTCGCTGAAGGCGACGCACACACACACACACACGCGCACAATGCGCGGCGCTGGCAGCAGGCGGGGAGAGAGCGGCCAGCGGCGAGCGGCGGTCGGCCACCGGTGCGTTCTCTCTCTTTTCGAGACTGACCGCCCAGCCCTCGACGATTGACCGCCTGGGGCGATCGACTCGGCAAGAGAGAGCGCATACTGAGCGCAAGTGGAAAATATCAGACCACGCTGTGAACCTATCCTTGCCGCGAATCCAGGCGGAACCCTGCGCCTGCGCATCAACCTGTCAGATAATAGCTACGGAACTGATTTGACAAGCATCTACAGATATAAATGAGACCTATTATATTGCATAAAAGTCTTCAAACAAGTACTGCTCTGGAAAAGTCGCGGCCCGACGACAGCAAGGGGAAATCCGATCGGACAACGAAACTGTGTCTTGCGAGTGCAGCAAGATTTCTCTCTCGCTCCACAAAGCGATCCAATGCGCTGGACCAGCACGCAAATTATGCAGTAACTGCACGATCCACTCGCGCTGAAAGGATCCGCTCAATCCAAAGCTCACAGTGCCGGTGGGTGCTTTTGGTGGAGCACCACGCCACCACCACCACCACCACGTGGGCAGTACCGCACTGCGGGGCTTTGGAGCCAAAATGCGCGGCCCATAGTGAAACGCAGGCGAGGCGAGAAAGGCAGGCGGGACGCCATCCGCCAGCTGTTCAACGAACACATCAACAAACGTGGCGCGCTCCAGGTCACGTCCCAGAGCACGCTCCACATTCCGATCTGGAACAGGCACATCGAAAATGGGCCGGAAGTGCGATCCGAGGCGCGTCAAGGGCGCGCCGGGCCGCGCGCGCGCGCTCCGTGAGCAGCGAGCGATCGAGCGTAAGCTCGCGGGCGTCCGGCAGTGCGCGATCCACGTGCGCGCGCTCAGGCGGCGCGGCCACGAGCTCGCGGGCGGCAGAAGCGGAGACGAAGCGCAGAATGAGGCGCTGCGGAGGGAGGCGGACGCGTGCTTCGCGGAGATCCGCGCGCTGGCGGTGGCGCCCAGGGGCCTGGCGTCCAACGAGCTGCGGCGGGAGCTGTGGGCCTTTCTGCTTGGGGTCGAGGGGGAGAAGAGCGCTGGCGGGGCGCGGCTGGAGAGGGACGAGGCGCATCGAGACGCTTACCAGGTCGACAAGGACATCGACCGATCGCTCTGGTGAGGGAGGGAGGAGCCACTTCAACATGGGTTCGAGGCGAGGAATGGCTTCACTCACTAGATTTCCGTGAGATACCAGGCACTTTGACGTGGTGCGAGGCATCAAGGACAGCGAGCGCCGCGCCAAGCGCAGAGCGCTCGCCGACGTTATCTTGGCGACGCTGTCGGGAAACGCCGACCTGCACTACTACCAGGTACTGTGCCTGCATAAACCAGCTTGCGCGCTGATATCACAACTCTTGCTCGCTGACGGCGAAGTGACTGCGTTTGCCAGGGATACCACGACATTTGCTCCGTCTTTTTGCTTGTATTTGGGGATACACGGACGGCCGGGCGAGCCGTGGGCGTGGTGAGCGACTCATACCATCGCGAGCCCATGCGCGAAAACTTTGCTATCGTCATGCAGACCATGCGGCTATTATTCCCGCTGATTGATGCAGCCGACGAGCAGCTCTTTGGCAGTATGCAAGCAACAGGCGTAATGTGGCTTGGTACTGGTAACTTTGTATCAGAAGCTAATCTGTGATGTGACCGCTGGGTATGAACCAGGTTGAGCCGTTCTTTGCTCTTCCATGGGTCATCACGTGGTTTGCCCATCAGCTCACCCGTTTCGAGGACGCTGCGCGTTTGTTTGATGTGCTTCTCGTATCCCATCCGCTATTCAGTCTCTATGTGTCGGCGGCTGTTGTTATTGAAGCGCGTCAGCAAGTGCTGAAGTGCGATTGTGACTTTGGGACGATGCACGGTTTACTGTCTAAGCTTCCGCTTAGCATGGATCTCGAGGCTGTTGTGGCGCGTGCTGTCAAATTAATCCATCAGCTGCCGCCAAATGCTCTGCTGGAAAACCAAGAGTCAAGAGTTAGTCTAGAGTAAGTCCGAGTTCTTGACAACCGCTTCGTTGCAACAATTGACGACGATGTGTGAATCTGATCAACAGAACGGCCATGTACTTCAAGTTTCCTTTCGCTTTTCAGACATGGGAGAGCGCAACGTCGCCGGTCCTGTCAGTTGTTCCACCTTTGCCGCCTCGAGCTAGTAGGTGGGTGGTCAGGTTGTTGATAATTGATGGTGTGGTACTAACGCCGATGCGGTGCTCAGTGCTGGGCTCAAGAGCTCGTGGGTTACCGCAATTCGGACATCAAAGGTACTTAACTGACTGCTTTGAATTGGCTTGTGGAGTTTGCGGTGTCCTAATGCTAGCCTTGGCACTGTATGTGTGTTCACAGCACTCGCTCCTCGCTGCTGCAGCCGGTATCGGACTGCTGGCTGTAATTGCCGCGTACTTGCGGCGCTCTCGTCCAGCACTTCTAGACCAGTTGGACGCGGTCGGCCATGTTGACCTGCAACAGGTGCAATAGAACCCGCCGCTTCAACTTGCGGCTATTAATGCCTGGCATGCGTCAAGCATACTTGGTCCGAGCTTGCTTTGACTGCTCCCAATCCGGTGCCTCGCGTCCTGGTGTCGGCAGCGTTCCAGTTGTTGATTTCAATTCCTGGTGCATTTCCCCACCTACATGTCCTCGTAGTAGAGGTACTCCCGGCAGACCGGGCAGTTACGGTCTCGGTTAATCCACTCGAGCAGGCAGCTCAGGTGGAAGTTGGTGCGGTTCATGCCGCAGTTGCACAGCGTCCGCATCTTGGGGTTATCCTGCGCCACCGATCCGTCAGCCCCGCGCGCTTCTCCATCCGCCACCCGCCAGCGCGCCCACCCACCGCCGAGAACGTGTCGAGGCACATGATGCACTCCAGGTCGAGCTCGCCCGGGTCCACCTATTGCGAAAAATCAGCCTCCGCTCCTCTCCTCATCCTCACGCAGCCCACGCACCACACCGGTGGCCTCCTGGTACGAGCGCAGCACGCTCTGCGCGCCGCCGACCATGAGCCCGCGGTCCAAGCCGCGCAGCCGCTCGCGCTCGCCGCCCAGCAGCGCGCGCGCCTCCAGCTCGCCGTCGTCGCCTTCATCGCCTTCGTCGGTCTCGTCTCCCGCCTGCACCTTGGCGCCGCGCTTGAGCCCGTCGCCCGCCGAGTCGCAGCCGTCGATCAGAATGTCCAGCGCCTCGTCTTCGTCCTCGCTGCCCGACGCGTTCGTGTCCGACGGCCGCCGCCGCGGCTTGCGCGGGTGCTGCAGGCACGAGCACTGCTGCCCCATGGCGGCAGACCAATACTGAAAGTCAGACCGCGCGATCCAGAGCCGTCGTCTTATCGGCCTGACTCGCGCTAAGTATAGCGCATCTGCGGATCCATGTGGCAGCGCGCCACCTCACCGCTGTGGGGCGCGCGCTGGAGCGGCCCACCCTAGATCAGACCGACTTCAACTTGTCCGCGTTGCAGTGTTCCAACCGCCAGCCAGTCGTTTCGCGACGGCTCGCGAGCTGCTCGCCCCCGATCTCGAGATAACACTCGCCAAGTCTCACTCCAGCCGCGATGGACCGCGTCGACGCGCTGCCCGACGACGCCGCCGCCTCGCCCAGCGACGGCGCGGCGCTCCCGGACCTCACAGCGCTGACGAGAGACCCGGAGGTGTCGCTGCAGCAGCCAGCGGCGGCTCCGAACGGGTCGCCCGACGCGCACGCACAGCCGCTGCACCCGAATGGAGCGGCCAAGCGCTCGTCCATGGCGCCGGCGGGCGCCTCGGCACTGCGAGCGATGCACACGGAGCGCTTCGAGGCCCCGCGGGTGTCGCTGCTGCAGGTCTTGCTCGCCGTCTGCGCCTACGTGCTGTTCGTGACCGATATCCCCCGCGCGGGCTCCAGCCTCGACGAGCTCCCGTACACGGAGATCGAGCCCAACGTGTTCGCCTCCTACGGACCGACGGTGCTGCCGGAGCTCGCGCTCACGGCCACGACGGCCAAACTGGACGGAACGGCCATCGAGAGCGTCCCGCCCGCGCTCTTCAAGTACAACTCGAGCTCCTACGGCATGCGGTCGATCCTGGCCGAGCGCGAGTTCGCAGGAGGCACCATGGCCGAGGCTTGGCCCGCGTGCATGTCGGGCGAGGACTACGATGCCGACTGCGGGTCCCACGTGTTGCCAGCGGCGGCCTTCGCCATGCTTGATAGCCTCGCGACGACGGTGCGCATCAACGCAGTCAACACGACGTGCTACAAGACGGTGGGGAACGCGACGGCCATCGCCAGGAGTGCTGTGGCGCAGGTCAACAACATCGGCGAGGAGACGAGAGACTACCTGAGCACGCTGCCCCAGCGAGTGCGCTTCGCGGTGCGAACCAAGGCGCGGTGGGTGGACGGTGCGAGTAACTTCCTATCGCACAACCTGCTCGACCAGAAGTACTGGATCAGCACGTGGGCCACATACTTCGGAGGGCTCGAGGGCAGTGCAACGGCAACTGAGCTGGGCATTGATCTGTGCGTTGATGACCTCGACCGACCGCTCTTTTGCGAGAAGACCTGGGCAGATTTCTCGCGACTCGCCCAGCCGGGCACGGTTGGAGCCGAGGTGGGAAAGCTGTGGGAGGACCTATCAACACGAGTCGCAGCTCTCCAGCGCGAGTTCCCGTCGCGCTCAGTCGACTTGACGCTCGTGGAAGCAGAGACCGACCCGTTGACTTTCCTTGGAGGTGCTGTGCTGCTTGCCCACAAAGTGTACAACGTCGTGGCTATTTTTCGTGTCCGAGACTGCACAGTGGGTCTCACTAGCTCAAGTGACGAGACGGATGACGGGTGTGAGACCCTGGAGCTTCGAGACATCACGTACGAGGGTCGCGTGCTTTACACAGATGCGCTGGAGTGGCGTGTGATCACCAAAGCCATGCGATACGTTGCTCAGATCTACAACATCGTGCGGCTAGCTGCACTGATGCTCGGGTGCTTCCTTGCTGCCAGTGCTACGTCGACAGCCACGGATACGGCCGAGTCGACCGCCAAGATGCCGATCACAACTCGCTTTGCGAGAGCGTCGCGCCTGTTCTTCGCAGTACCGAGCCAAGTCGTGGTGTATGGCAGCTTGATCCCCGTGTTCCTGTACTCTTCAGCTCATGTGATCGACGGTGTTATCCTGTACGAAGTCAACGACGCGCGGATGCACTCGGTGAACCGCTTTTTAGACAACCGATTTGTCGACATGGTGCAATTGCTGTCGGTGCGTATGAGGAATGTCTGGCTTCTCGCGGTGCTTGTGCGAGCGTTCGTGTTTATTCAGACTTCGGGCGGTTGGACACCGGCTAGAGGCATCTCCAGTCTGCGCGGATATTTACTCCCACTGATTTCGCTCTTCGCAGTCGCGTTTGTGCTGCGGAATTCATCGCTCCAGGATGCCCGAGTCCTCGAAACCAACGAGGTTGAACCAGCCGCTACTTTCATGTTCATCCGCGCTGAGACCCTCGACGCGTGGAAGATGAACCTCTTCGGGGTGTACAACGACTTCCTCTCGCTGTTCTTGACGTGCGTCGCTTACATCGTCACGCGCGTCACCATCCAGCTCACAGCTTCGTACGTTTCGCGGGCGAACACCAAGGCATCGAACGTCACAGGGGGCGCACGCAGTTCGCTTTTCTTCACAAGCTCCCGCGTGCCTTACGCTGCTGGATTCCTCTGGGAGCCTAGCTGTCTCGTTGTCTGCTGGGAAAACGATCTTCTCGAGCCTCTTCGTCGCATTCTCCCTGGATTCCTTGTTGGATCGCCAAGCGAGGTTGCATCTGTTGCCAACCAAAACGCTGGAGGGGCTAGCACGCGAAGCGCAGCAAGCGGCGGGCGAGCAGAAACTGCCAATACTATGGACGCGCGATTCAGCTCCCGACCGACGCTTGTGTCGGGACGCGATGAGCAGCTCAAGACTGTGCTCATGAACATCGCATTCCTCACTGACCCATGGAACTTTCTCGCAATGAAGTTTAGCCGAACGCGAGTATACCTGTACTCGATCAAGAGCAGCGGGACTTCTACTGTGGCGAACGGGGGCAAGCAGCGACGCCTTCTACACCCATACTCCAAGTCGCGATTTGTGCGCGAGTACGAGCTGCACACCGATGAGGTTGAGCTACAGGGCACCTTCACTGCGGCGGAGCTGTCCTGGGACCAGGTCGTCACCTGCAAGTAGGATCTCTTGACAGTTTTCGTCCTAAATGATCAACACATGATTTGCATTTACTTCATGAACTCTTATGTTGGTAGTGCTCGATAACCGCATCAATCCGTAAGTTTAAGCTGCCGAGATGACAGCCATGCACCATCCACAACAATGCGGCACTGGTCGTTGTCGTTGCCATACGGCCAGATACAGAGGGTGATGTCCGCTTTGGGGAAAGCTGCTCAGGCAAACGCATGTCAGCACAATTGTGTATCGTGATAATGAATTGGCATGATGTACTTCGAATTTTGCCCGTTGGATAGCAGCAGATTTGGAGCATTCGACATGTTTCGGCCACTATAATACCCCGAAAATCGATGTTGCACGGGTTGCGCGATTGGATCACTGCGTTAAGGACACACTGTGAGTATTTGGGGGTGGATGCGTACCCTGGCCTGCCCGCACGTACATTCGATAGGACACCCAGAAAGATCCATGGTGCTCAGTTTAGCGTGCACGCGAGAAGATTGCTCCCTCGCCATTGCATCTGAAGTCTGTTCGGCGCTGTAAAGTGTTCGACAGTGTAGCCACGTTAGAATTGTTGCAAACGACTAACCGGTCCTACTTCACATACAAATCGTTCTCGAGCTGGTCGCGCGCATATCGCTGCCACACCCCGCTTAGAAGCTCTGCGTCTCGAATGCTTCCCATAGCAACAGCAATGAGGTTAGCTCCAATCCATCCAGCAGTCAAGATGAACAATCCAGGATAAGTGTAGAACGTACGGCAACTCGCCGTGAAGCAGATGCAGGCCGGCTTGGCGACGTTGATGCGCGTTCATCAGCTTAGCAATTTGCGCGAGGGCACTGTTACCCGCCTGCTTGGCAGCATCCGTGGTCCGCACCGGGTTGTCCAGCTGCATCACTTTGTTGCGCAGCTTCTCCACCACGGCAGCACTCGGTGTGGCGCTGTCCGAAGCGCCAGCGGTCGACACGATGCTCAGGTACCGGTTAAGCACGCCATTCAGCGAGCTGGTGGAGACGAGGTTGGCCGCCTTTGTTTGCTGCATGCACATCGTCGTGAGTGAGCTCGTCCGTCCATCCGTTTCAGCTGCTCTGCTAGCCTCACCAGCGAGCAGCCTCGGAGCCCGACAGACAGCACGTCGGCGCCGAGCTTCCTGTACATGGGGTCAATCGCGGCCTGCGGCTCCGCGCCCTTGCCGCCCTTGCCCTGGCCTGGCTTGCCGCCCTTCCCGCTGTTGCTGGTGGCGTCACTTCGCTTGCCATTGGTCTTCTTCTTGCGCTTGTGGGCGAACGCCTGCTGCTGCGCCGCCTGCTCCGCGCGCACCGCCGCCTGCGACGTGTACTTGGAGGCCGCGGCCTTCCCCGCAGACGCGAACGCCGCGTCCAGCGACGACAGGATGTCGGCGCCCCGCGCTCGCTTGCCACCCCCGCTCATGCTGGTGCTGTCAACGGCGATGGGTTCGGGATGGCGTTCCACCTTTTCAGCCAATCGGCCCAAAACCATTCAAATAGAGGGCGGGAAAAGTGGATGCTGCCGACTGTGATCCGATCCCCTTCCGACGGGAAAGCGGTCGTCGCCAGCGGAGCTGGAGCTGGAGCTGGAGCTGGCGCCGGCCATGGACGCGTCCGCGTGGCGGTCGTGGGCCAAGGACGACGTCTGCGCCTGGCTGCAGGCGCTGGGCCTCGCGCGCTGCGTGGAGGTGCGCCCTCTCCCGCTTATGTGGCTGTGATCGCTCGCTCGCCGACTGACTGCCGCCTGTCTCCCGCAGGCCTTCCGGGACAACGAGATCGCTGGAGGTGGCTCGCTCTCTGCTCGCTGCGAGTCCCGCGACGCGCGCTGACGGCGTCGTGCTGTGGCTGCCAGATGTGCTACCGGAGCTCACGAACGACGTGCTGCGCGACGAGATCGGCATCAAGGCCTTCGGCGACCGCGCGCGCATTGTGAACGGGATCAAGGCGCTGATCGGAGCGCCGGCCGGGGAGGCGCTGCCGGCTTCGCCAGCTGCGGCGACTGCGCCAGCTCCCGCTTCTGCCGTGGAAACGCCTGCGCCTCACCCGCCGAGCGGGAACGCGCTCGACCTGGTCGTGCTGCACGCAGCGCCGCTTGTGATCAAGGACAGCAAGGGCCGCATCTTCCCCATGGAGAAGCTGGACCTCGAGGCAGAGCGCCGCGCGATTACGACAGCGCTGCTCACTGACGTGCGGCACAAGGCCATTAGCGTGCGCTTCGAGATTGCGACCGCGGACATCCTGCGCATCCTCATGACCACATCGAGGTGCAAGGTGCTGCACTTTTCGGGCCACGGACTCGGCCAGCGCGCCGCGGTTTGCTTCGAAGATGGCGTTGGGTGCACACACCTGATCACTCCTGAGCTCTTGCGCCAGCTGACTTTCTCGGGCCAGCCAATTCAGGCGCACGGCGATGTTAAAGATGCCCCCGGCGGAACCGATGTTCGGCTTGTATTTGTTAATGCTTGTCATAGCGAGAAGGTTGCATCAGTGTTTCTGAATGCCGGCATCCCTCACGTTGTTGCGGTACGTTTGGCAGTGCGGGTGGAAATAGGCAAGGCCTCAAACTCTTACTGACGGGAAATAACACGAACAGGTCCACTCAGACTCACTTGTTGTGGACGCATCCGCAACTATGTTTGCCAAGCACTTTTATCTGTCACTCTTTTCCGGTCACACGGTTGCGACAGCGTTTACTATTGCCAAGGGCGCTGTGCGCGCACTTCCAACACAACGTCGAGCTGCATGTTGCTGCGCGTATGTGAAATGTGTATGTCATGTTAATCGTTTGATTCTAATGTTTTTTTTGTATTGCTGAACGATCATTGTAGGCATTTGCACGAACCAACCTGTCCGTGGCTTCGATCGGGCTCGAGGCATTCACATCACAGCCCAGACAAGTGCTGCTGCAAGGGCGCGACACTAGCTTTTCCACATGACGAGTCGAGCAAATTCCTGTTACTGGGGAGAGGAAATGGCTCTGCATCCAGTACAGGCGGGTCGCCACACGATGTGGCTCTGTTTGGGGATATTCCTGCTGGAACTCTGTGTGATCATACTCCAAAGTGCAAGTCATCAATTCCATCTATGCACGGCCAGTTCATTGGGCGCAATTCAGAGACATATCTGCTCGTGCGCTCTATCAAGGACAACGCTGTGACTGTATGCTTGGGGGCGCCGGGGATTGGAAAAAGCTCTCTCGCCATCTCGGTTGCCCATTTCATCCACAATCGGCGTATGCTGGCTGACGGTGTATTTTACGTTGACCTCGAGGGCCAAAAGCTCTCGACCGTCCGATATGCCATCGCCCAGAGCATGGGGATGCCAGCTGCCGACACTGACGAAGAGTGTTTTGCCGAGCTTGAGTGCGTTATGAACATACCATTCGAAATACGTTAGCTCACCACTGACAATTCTAAATTCTGATTGCAGACCGAAGAGTTTCTTGTTGGTGCTCGACAAGGTGGAGGAACTGCTCGATGAAGACGAGAACAAAGCTGGTGAGCTACTCGGCAGACTTATATCGGTTGCCCCAAACGCACGGCTACTGCTCGCATCACGTCGCAATCTGCACATCCCCAATGTTACCTCTTACTCGCTCTCTATATCTGAGTTACCTCTCCATACTGCGGTACGGGGGAAGTTTTTGTCTCATGGACTGTGATGCTTAATTGGTGACGTTATGTGCGTTTGTATCTGAGCAGACGGAATTGGTGTGTTTGGCTGCACCTGGATGCTCACCGCGCCATGCCGAGCGGCTCGCGCGGATATGTGGATGCCTGCCGCTTGCTATTCGCGTTGTTGGACGCGCTCTCGCAAATGCCCGCATGACTGTCACACCAGAGCGTATGATTGAATATCTGGAGGTAAGGGCTTGTTGTAGGTGTTTGAGTCTTCTCTTTGTGTCTAACATCCGGAGCTGAAAAACTTGTCTGACCAATAGAGTGACGAGCGACGATTCGAGACTATTCGCGAGCTGAATCAGGCTGGCCACAAAGAATGTGTTGATCGGTGTATCCGCTCATCTTTCACACACTTGGACGAACCTCTCCGCCTAGCTTTTATGGCTCTGGGTTTCTTTCGAGGGAGCTTTGATGTTGAAGCCGTGCGTGCTATACTTTCAAGCCCCAGTTCGTCTGCGGCAACAACTATTGCTCGCGGGAACTCAACCATTTCAATTCCGTCTGGGCTTTTCCCCGACGATGCTTACGCCAATCGACGCAGTAGCTCTGGACGTCATTTGTCTGGTGTGTTGAATGGGAGTGGGGCCACTCGTCAGAACAGTGGGTATGGATCGCGCAAAGACGACGATACTGTTTCCATCCGAAGCTTGGGGTCACAACTGTCCAACATGGACGAGTTCGGATTTGATAATGACGGGGCTATGACAAACGATAGCTACGACCTGCTGGATCTTGAAAGCCCCGAAGAGGTACGAGCTCGCTCCGTCAAAGTTCCGTCAGCGAAAGCGGCGTTGGAACAGCTCCATCAGTGGTCGCTCGTCGAATTCGACACGAAAACAAACCGGTATCGAATGCATAATCTCGTCCAGCTCTTTGCCGAGGAAGAAGCAACTCGCATGGGTGATGCATTAACGCCATCGTCATCGCCAAATTCCTCGCCGACGGCATCGTTCGTGCATGCAACCTCACCTACGTCGCCAACGCACGCATCTCCATCTGTTACTCTCGGTCGTGAACTAGCTCTCACATGGAAGCGTCGATTTGTTCGCCACTACTGCATGGTCGTTGCGAGTGCCTCTCATGCCTACCGATTCGATGGCACGCTCGCTATGTTTGACAAAGAGCGACCCAATATCGAGTCGGCAATGAGACTGGCACAGGAGCTTACAACCCAGAGCATCGATCAGGTTCGCGAAACGAGTCGGATGCATCAACAGGAGCTGGAGGTGGCGGCGATGTCTGCAGAAATGGGACTCAAGCAACCGGGCAGACACCCGCATCTTGGACTACAAATCAGCTCCAATAGCAGCTCATCTTTGTCGTCTTCATCGTCTACATCATCGTCACAACGAAGTCTCGCACGAGACTCGGCTATCGTGGACGCATTACTTTACAGCAATTTGGTTGTGCGTGCACGGTTTATCTTCAGAGCACGCATTGAGCCACGGAGGCGTATCCAAATCGTAACAGCATGCCTTCAACTCTCGCGAGAGACTCGTGCGCTAACCTGCACATGTGGTAACAGCGAAAATGATCCTTCTCGGCTACTTTTGGAAGACACCAAGTACGACCGTGATCTCGCAACGCTGGATTCGCTTCCTTCATTCGAAGATACTCCGTCAACAGAGAAGGCAGAATCATCAAGTACCGACGATATCAACTCGAAGTGCACGTGTGTTGGGATTCGGGAATTGATAGCGCTCGAAGCACTGTTGCTGACGGATCTCGGTTATGCGTGCTGTGATGTAACGGACTGGATCGCTGGCGAGTTTCACTACCTCGAGAGCCTGCGTCTACAGCGAGAGGTACTGGGGTGGGCAGAGCACCCCCAAGTTGCCGAAGTGTTGAATCAGTTTGGAATTTGCTTGAGTACGCGATGGGGATACCTCGCCTACAATGTTTGGCTACTCAAGCATGCTGAACGCCTACTGCGTGGTAGTCTTATGATGCGCAAGCGCGTTCTTGGTGACAATCACCCAGAGTACGCCACGAGTCTCAACAACCTGGCCAATTTCTACAAGAATTGTCATCCTAATGGTGGTCGACACCTGACAGCTGCAGTAAATAAGAGCGGAAACGGGTCGAGCTCTTCGCACAATCGGCATAATCACAAGCACCATCACCATCACCGGCACCGGAGGCGAGACAGCGATCACGCATCCAGCACAGGTAGTGATAGTGTATCTTCGCCGTCAGTGACAGGTCTGAGCGCGACAGCTTCAGATGATGTCGACAGCGTCAAGAGCGGTTCATCGAGCAGTACCGCTGCTACCACAACTGGTGCAGCTATGCTGGTTTCTTCCACGTCGACAACCTTGGCGGCTGCAGGCAGCGTGAGTTTGCCCACGGGGGATGAGCAACCGGATATCGAAGGGATGTACCGCCTATCGCTAAAGATCCGCGAGGCAAACCTCGGTCGAAATCACCCGCAGGTGGCTCAATCGCTCAACAACCTTGCCCTTTTCCTGTCAAATCAACTCGAAGCCATGCACTTGAGGTACGCTCACTTTGAAGTTGTCATTCCTTGGCAATGCTGAATTTCTAATTGGTCATTGTGCGATCAGTGGCGACGAACTAGCTCTGCAGCGTACAGAGATTGAAAAATTATACGAGCGCGCACTCGAGATTCGTCGAAGCACGCTCGGAAATGCAAGCTTCGAAACAGCAGCGACGCTCAACAATATGGGCAACTTCAAGAGGCTATCGGTACGTGCCCGATCGCTATAAGCTGCTGACGACACTAGCTCATGCTGATGGTGAACAGAGAGACTTTCGTGGCGCGGAAGAAAATATCAAGGAGGCGCTGCAGATCACGAATCGATACTTCAATGACATTAGCCCTCGCGCTGCTCGTATCTACATCAACCTAGCCCGCATCTATAAAGATCAGGTTCGTAGTTTCTTGCCAAAACTTTCTTCGCGGTGGAATATCTAATGAAACGTTTTGGTGCACCAGCAACGATACCCCGATGCGATTGCAGCCTACACAAAGGCGCAAGAAATCCGGCAGAAACTTTTCCCAGACACGCGCGACGTTGGCTACTGCATTGGTATGTTGCCAAGGAAAAGAATGCATGGCAGGCTAAAAGCTAATCCGTTGGTGGTGCGCAGAACAAATCGGAAAATGCATGCGCCTCCTGGGTGACGAAGAGGAAGGCCGAGCAAAAGAGGAAGAAGGACGCAAGATGAAAAAGGTCGGGCTCTCCGTCGTTGAGCTCGAGCCTGCATCCCCGGGCAGCGCCACTGCTGCTGTCATCTCCAGCTCCAGCTCTAGTTTCACGCCTGGAGCGCATACAACTACAGGACATCTTGTAGCGCGCGTTGGCGTGTACGACACGATTGAGCGCGAGGCGCTGGCGCACCCGAAATTCAACTTTCCTGGGAAGCTCATCGGGGAGCGCGGGATCCACCTGAAGAAGATCGAAGCCATCGCGTGCGCACAGCTGCGGTACTTTGGGCCGTGGCCGCGTCAGTTCCGGGACGCGAAGGACTCGGGCAAGAAGCAGCACAATGAGCAGCGCTGGGTTCAGGCAGATGGAGGTGAGGATCCGTGCGTGCAGATCACTAGCACGTCCGAGCAGACGTTGGAGCGCGCCAAGGAGCTGTGCGTGGAGCTCCTGCGCTCTGTCAAGACGCAGTGGGACCGGTACAACGTTCGGGCGGTCGGCATTGCTGGTGTCAAGCGCGGAGCAGTCAGCCAGCCGGCCCCAGCTCCCAGGAATCCCAATGCTAGCAACGACAGCTCCCCCGGCCCTCCAGGGAACCGTCGACCAGCGCGGCCTCGGCCCCGACACCTGCACCAGACGCGGCACCTGCACCAGCAGCCACTGTCGGCGACTCGAACGCCTCGGTAGATGTAAAGTGTCGAATGTAAATGTACATATGAGCTTGACTTGGTCTCACTATCATTTCAGGAAAATCCAAGCGATTACTCTGTGCGTGAGACACAGCTGGCATCTTGGCATCCACTCTCGTGGCACCCACGCTGAACGGCTCCAGCTTCCTGCCCGTCACTTCTCATCGCCCCACTTCTCGAGCAGCACACGCCATGGTGGACTGGACGCTCACGTGCTGCAACGACCGGCAGTACCTGTCGATCTTCCTCATCGTCTGCTACGCCCTCGTCATCTTCAAGCTGTGCGTCTGAGGTTGCATCCTCCGTCAGCGCCGACCAACTCACGCTGGCGGTCTGTATTTTAGATGGCGCGTGTCGATCCTGCACCCGTTCAAGATCCTGTAGGCTGCCGCTGCTGGGCTTCATTCGACCGAGGCTGCTCGCTCACTGACGACTGTAACGCGACGTTCTAGGACCGTGTTCCTGCATGAGCTCGGCCACGCCACGGCCGCGTGGCTCACCTGCGGATCGGTGCGCCCGATGCTCGGTCTCCTATCGCTGCAAGGCGCAATTCTGACTGTGAGGCGCGCAGGTCAAGGGCATGGAGGTGCACCCGGACGAGGGCGGCGTGACCAAGACGGTCGGCGGGCTCCAGTGGGTCATCCTCCCGGCTGTAAGCGCCCGCTGCTGGGTCTGGGGTGGTGATGACGGGGACTCGATTGACCGCGTAACTTAAACGCAGGGATACCTGGGCTCGGCTGTGTGGGGCATGGGCCTCGTCATCGCGAGCGCGGACGACCTCGGCGCCGAGATCGCGGCCGGCATCCTCATCTTCTTCCTGCTCGTCTTCATTTTCTACGCGCACAACAACTACCTGCGCGCGCTCAACGCCGGCTTCATCGTGCTGCTCGGCGGACTGCTCGCGCTCAACATCTACACGTCGTTCGACGCGCTGCGCTTCGTGACGCTCTTCCTCGGCGTCATGAGCTGCCTCTTCTCCGTCTACGACATCTGGGACGACCTCATCTCGCGCCGCGTCAACGAGAGCGATGCGTCTGTCTTCGCCAAGATGACGCACACGTCGAGCCGCTGCTGGGGCGTAATCTGGGGCCTCGTGGCGCTCGTGTCGCTGGTGGCGGCGGTCTACTTCCACTTACTGGTGGCCAAGGACTCGGGCGACCAGCTGGACAGCCTCGCAGATGCCAGTGACGGAACCAAGGCCGCCTTGGGCTGTGCTGTCGGCATCGTGGCACTCAGCATTGTTCACACTGTTTTCACTCGGAGATGTACGCGCGACTGTTTTGTTTTGGGATGGCACTGCAACAGGCTAACGTGTTGGATCGATTATACTACAGGCATGCTTAGAAAGCGCGAGGGTGTGTGCTGCGTTGCGTAGATGATGCAGAGATATGGACACACGGACCCAACATGTAAAAAGCAAGAACACCTTACAACACAAAAGCGCAAGCGCACTTCATTTTCGTCTAGTGAATGTTTTGGAACAGCCGGATGGAGCCGTCCGCGCCGCCAGTTGCAATCCACGGCTACAAAAGTGCAAGCAAAACTGTGAGCAAGGGAACACAGCCATGCGGGGCGTGAAAGTACATACCAAAACGGGGTGGAAGGCAAGCGCCATCACACCAAGACCGCCTGACACCTCGTGGCCACGCAGAATCTTGAGCGGCACAATCAGGGGGTTCTTCATCAAGTCCCTACAAATGCATCAAAAGGCACGGGAGTTAGATCTGGGTCAATGCCAGGAAGGTAGCAAGCTCAAACGTACGAGTAGACCATGGCATGGAAAATGTGGATAGTGCCGTCGTCTGAGGCCGAGGCCATAAGCGGGTACTTTGCATGGTAGGAGACGTCACGCACAGCCTTCTCGTGGTACTTGAGCGTCTTGTACGGAGTAGACGACAAGTCAAGGTCGAACCAACACAAACGACGGTCGTAACTGCCCACGAGCAGGTGGTCTCCATTCGGGTGTACGGCCATGCTGGAAATCCACTTGACACCAGACGAGAGCTTCTTCACCATTTGCTGCTTGACCAGATTGTAAATGCGCACGTGGCGCTGGGTAGCGTGGAAGAAGAATGGCTTGGATGGGTGGAACAGGACAGCCTGCACCTGGCCAAGACTCTTGCTGAACGGATTCTGGGACTTGCGCTTCGACAATTGGTGAATCAACACTGCCGACGAGCCAGCGCCTGGAGCAACCGTTGACAGGTAATCGCCCTTGTAGTGCCACACAACATCCTTGACATCGGTTGTGTGATGCAGCACCACACGAATGCCCGATCCAACACGGCGCTCGAGCCAAGGACGAGCCGAAGTTGTTCCCTTGTGCTTGTCCTTGATGCCACTGTAGAATCGCCACGACACAGGCAGCTTCTTCTTCATTGCCTCAGCATCCACGGTGGCTTCGCCTTCCTCAACGACGACAACTTGCTCGTCACCATCCTTTTCATCCTGCACACTCGATGCGATCGCGTCGTCGGCTTCTCCTACAAGAGCATTCGTGATCTCTGTCTGATCAGCGCTACCAGTGCCGGTGGCGATAATAAAGACCTTCTTGGCCGCCGCAACCGCTAGAAGTTGGTGGTCCCGGTTCGGATTCCACTCGATCTTGTCCACAACAGCGCCGACATTGTATACTTGCATGCAACGAGCAGTCTCAATTTCCCAGATGCGAACAGTAAAGTCATCCGAGCCGGAAGCCAAGTACTGCCCAGCGGGGTCCATCGTAAGCGAGCGAATGCGACCGGTGTGGCCCTGGAACACAAGTGCAAGCGTGTTCGGGAACGGACGCAGGTCGCGTGGCTTGGGTAGCTCCGGCACAAGTGATTCGGGGTCAATGTTGAGCTTGCGCTTGTTGACACGCGGAGCCAGGTACAGGTCGAGGCAGCGCTCGAAGCGCTCGCGGACAAACCCACCGTAACCTGCAACCTCACGAAGCGACTTGTACTTGCGTGGGATGAAGTTTGTCTCGCGGTCCTCGGGGTCCATCTCTTCCCACGCACGACGCTCCTCCTTCGTGAACAGGTACTCATCAGGAGGGTTGTACGACTCGACATGGCCAGGAAGAGGCATCTTTGGAGCCTGGACTTGAGCAGGACCCTTGCGTGTCAGGGCCTGGTCGTCATCGAACCACATCTGGTACACCTCGGGCTTCTTCTCCTCCTCGCGGTCCAGCTTGATGCGGCCTTCCTTGATGCCCTTGATGATCTTCATGACCTTCATGCGCTCCCACTTCGATGGCAGGAAGCGGCTCTTGGGCTCCAGATCGTTGCCCATCGCGTGAATCTCCTTCTCCGACGAGTAGATGTCGACGTAGTCCGGGTAGGCCTCGAACTCGGGGTGCGCAAAAGCACCTGCCTGCATGCGGCGAATAATTTCCATATCGCGCTCCGACACGACAATCTTGCGGTCATTGTACGCGTCGTACACCGTGCGGCTGTAAGTAGAAACGTATGCGTTCAATACATCGAAACAACCAGAAGATGCCGTGATAAGTCAACGTACTCGTAGTCTGGGTCGTCCTTGGCAGCAATCGCGTTATCGATGCCATCGCCAGCCGCGTTTGACTTGATAATCTTCTTGCCGTCCACGTCGTAACCGATGTGGTCGTAGTCCTCATACCACCGGAGCGGCACGTTGCCGATGGTGTTGACGTTTTCCTGCTCAGCGCCAAGCAACGATGCGTTAGCTGGTGCTTGTCAGCAGCAAGCGCAGCAATATCAAAAGCGCACCTCGTCATCAGACGACATGTCATCGATGTGCAGGTGCGAGGCCACGTCCAGCGATCCGTCCTGGCGCATCTTCTGCAGCTCTTTCTCGCGGTCCACCACGAACCGCCGGGTCTTCTTCTCGGCTTCGGTGAGCTCGTCCTCTTCCTCGTCCTCCTCGTCTCCGTCCTCGTCCGACGACGATCCTTGGTCCTCGAACTCGTCGTCGCTCTCCTCGCTGTCCGCATCATCGCTGCTCTCCGTCTCGCTCGCATCCTCCAGCTCTTCCTCCTGCTCTTCCTCCTGCTCTTCCTCGTCTTCCTCCTGCTCCTTCTTCTCCTGCTGCTTCTTGGCCTGCTGCTTGGCCTGCTGCTTGTTGGCTGCCTGCTTGGCCTGCTGCTTGTGCTTGGCCTGGGGCTGGGCAGCGCCCTTGGCCTGGCCGGTGGGCGTCGACGCCTTCAGCGGCTGCACGAGCTTCTTGCTGCGCGCCATCTCTCACACCCGCGCTCGTCCGGCGGAATTTGAAAGGTTGCCGCTAAATTGCTGCTGATGGCGGCAACGGCATCGCAACCAGCCAAACGGCGGCTGTACGTCAGCTTCGTAAGCCATACTAACTTCTAGTGCAAAGCCCGACGGACACTCAATATGCAATAGTTTGCGCGAGTCTATCTATTATGTTCGCATGACCCACGAGTCAAAGCCACTGTGCGCACTTAGCTGGCTGCTCGGTTCGCGCGAGCGGACCTTCCAAGCTTCCGGCGCCGTCACCTCGGCGCCTCGCTCGCCGCCGCGCCGCCCGCTCGTCGCCCGCTCCCGCGCCCCCCCCCGCGCCTCGATCGGCTCCTGGAGGCCGCTCCCTCCTGCTCCGCGGCCGCTTTAGCTCCGCGAGCGCGCCTTTCCGGCCCCGAACGGCCCAGGGAGCGCCGAGAACGGCCGAGAACGGCCGAGAGAAGCCCAAAGAAGCTAGAGAGCGCGCTCACAGCTCCTTCGCGCCGCTGCTCCACGCACCGCGAGGCACACGACGATTCGCAGACGCAGCCGGTCGCGCGTGCAGCCCAACAGCTTCCCCAGGTACTCGTGGAGCAAGATGAAGGCCCCGCGCGCGTCCTGCGAGGGCTACCTCACCTTCCGCACGAGCCCGTCCTCGCCACCGCCCATGCTGCGCCGCTACTGCTTCCTCGTCGGCACCTGCTTCTACTACTACAGGTGCGTCCTCGCTTGCTGATGCGGCTCTTTACTCAGCCTAACGTCATGCCTCCCCGAACGCAGCACCCAAGA
Source organism: Phytopythium chamaehyphon (assembly GCA_023334415.1). Taxonomy (NCBI): domain Eukaryota; phylum Oomycota; class Peronosporomycetes; order Pythiales; family Pythiaceae; genus Phytopythium; species Phytopythium chamaehyphon. Next base: position 6,481 of record JAASGX010000334.1, on the reverse strand, counting down.
AGACGCGTATCATATGCTGCGCCTCAAGGGCGAGGTTGACGTGCTCGGCGTGCAGGAGTGGGACGGCAAGGGTAACATGCACATCTACCAGAACGGATTCCTCTTCGCCACGGCGCAGAACAAGGTCTTTTACGCGTACGCAGACACGCCCATGGAGAAGGAGAAGTGGATCCGAGCCATCCAGATGACGGTCGAGACGACCATGCCGCGCCAGGTACCCTCCTTCGTGCATTCGATCGGCGATGTGCTCTCTCCTGTGAGCGCGACGGTTATGCCCACAGACGCCGACACCAAGTGTCGCTGTCCGCATTGCATCGTGCTTGAGCAAGTTGCGCCGGGCACAGCAACACCGGCGCTGCTGTACAAATGCTACAGCTGCGACGTGCTTTATTGCGATAAGTTCACTTCCAACAAGGTGCCACTACCGCAGCGTTCGTACTACTACTCGAAGCGCGTGTGCGACAACTGCTACGAGGCGCAGACGTTCATTAACTACCTTAAGGCAATGGTCGAGCGCCTCAAGGCAGGGATTTGTATATATCCTAAGCCTCTGGATCCCGAGACACCAATTGAGCTCATCATGCCGAAGCGCCCACTTCAAACCGAGTCAGCAAAGATCGCTATTGACCTTCTCAAGGCTGGCGTGATCACCGCTGAGGAGTGCGAGGAAATCCTGCTGAAAGACAGGCGGTTTTACGATCACAACATGGATCACCCTGAGATCCCGCTAGACCTGAAGATTTTGGCGCTTCATCGGGAATTCCGCTCACGCACGTTTAGTGTGTACCGCGCGGTGATCCTGCTGCACCGTCATTTGGACAGTGACCCACTGCTCTTCAAGCCCATCGTCGAAAAACTTCTTCATTTTTCGTACACGCGCATCAACCAAGTCGAGTTCTACTGGCCACAAATCGTGCACGCGTATCTGACGGTGCCGATGTTTGATTTTGAGAAGATTTTCTGGCTGGACGAGCTCATTCTATCAATATGCTCGCGCTCAATCCATTTGGCACTGCTTCTGCGCTGGCAGCTGCAGGGTGCTCTCGAAGACGCCTTCGATGTGAACGCCCCTAAAGAGATGCAAGACAAGTATGCTCGCGTTGTGCGCCTCATGGTTGAGATCGAACGAGAAGTCGCTGGAATTGACCGCGCAACGATTTTGAGCCGGGATCCTGTGAGCTCGACTAAGAGTCGGCTCCCAATCCCAACTGATGACCAACTCCAGCTAATCGTCAAGCTGACAGAAGATATTGCGTTCCATCGTCGAAATGCGTATGAAAGTGCTGGTGTTCCAGCAGACGTGGATCACTACTCGCCAGTATCCCCAACGAATCTCTCGCGCGAGAACACGTCTGCAAGCATGGCCGAGATGATCGAAAACGCGGCGGCAAGTGATCCCGTGGACAGTCGATTCCGCGACTTCTCGCGTTTCCAACAGCATTTGCTCACGCCAAAGGAAGACGTTGGTGCGTTATTGCTTGGGCGTGGTATGGATGGGTCGTTTGATGAGGAAGACCCCGGCATTATCGAAGAGGATATGATTGAGAACCAGCCCACTAGCATCTTCAGCAGCTCGATGCGCCGAATGAGCCACGCAGAGAAAGCAGTACTTGCAAAGTACTTCTCGGATGAGTGTGACTTTGTCGAACAAATTACGGCTATTGCTGAAGCTCTTCGCTTCCTGCCCTCAGTGCCGGAGCGGAAGAAGCGCCTTCCAGGTTACCTGGAGAAGATCAACTTGCCTCCGATGGCGTACGTCCCCCTCGTCAAGGCTACCGATCCATTCGAGCGCATTGTGCGGATACCTGCAAAGGAGGGCACAGCGTTCTCGACAAAAGCACGAGTACCAATCATGCTAATTTTCGAAGTCATCCGAGGCAATATGTTTGCAGGCGATCAGCAGCCTTCGTCTGCGCTATCACCTCAATCACCTCGACGAAGTGCGCTTGGAAGTGGTGGCATCGTTTCAGCCGGGGTTGAGTACATGGAAGATGAAGAAGTTGGGAGGCTTATCAGTCACCAAGCATCAGAGGGTTTTACGACAACCGAGTCCGAAGCATCTGACGCTAAGGAAGATGCTGTCGAATCCGAGAACACTCACACTTCGTCTTCTCCTGATAGAACAACGGCTATCCAAACCAAGATGGAGAATGTGCACCTAATGGTCCCTGAAACGCCCATCGATGTATCTTGCAATATCGCGACTCCTGCCGCTATGCCTGCTCAAACCGCCCAGTTTATTGACGATGGCCAAGACCCGACGACTACAGTCTCTTCGATGCCGTCTGGAGGCGAGGAAGGTGCAGCAATTAACATGGGTGACTTGTCGTCAGCTGCACCGACGGACGAAGCCATTGAGCGCGAAAAGAACCGGCGAAAGGATTTGGAAGCTGCTTTTGGCGAATCGTGGAGCTCAAAGAGACAACGGCTGTGTGATCTGTCGCCTTATGGTCACCTTCCTGGCTGGGACATTGTTTCCATGATCGGAAAAAGCAATGACGACCTTCGGCAGGAAGTGTTTACACTGCAGCTGATCCAGAAGTTTATTGAGATTTTCAAGGCTGCGAACTTGCCGATCTGGCTGAAGTGCTACCGCATTATCGCAACGAGCTCATCGACTGGGCTTATCGAGACGCTAATCAACGCAATTTCTCTTGATGGCCTGAAGAAGCGCGAGGGTTACGTCTCGTTACTGAACCATTTCGAGAAGTCATACGGCCCACCTGACTCGATGCGCTTCATGGAGGCACAACACAAGTTTATTCAGTCTATGGCTGGCTATTCGCTTGTGTCCTATTTCCTCCAGATCAAGGACCGGCACAACGGAAATATTATGCTCGACAACGAAGGTCGCATCATCCATATCGACTATGGGTTCTTGCTCGGCATCGCGCCGGGAGGCAGCTTCAGTATTGAGACAGCTCCCTTCAAGCTGACGGCCGAGATGGTGGACACTATGGGTGGGCCCGAGTCCGAGGGCTTCAAGGAGTACGTCAAGCTGTGCACGCGTGGATTCTTGGCCTGTCAGCAGCACTGTGACGAGATCTGCGACCTCGTGGATGTAATGTCCCGCCAGTCGCCGTACCCGTGTTTCCTAGGCAAGGACGCGGCCTACATTCTGCAGCGGCTGCGCTCGCGCTTCAAGCTGACGCTGTCGCGGCAGGACACGGTCGCGCACGTGCTGTCGCTCGTGCGCAAGAGCAACAGCAACTACAGCACGCGTCAGTACGACAACTTCCAGCGCATGACGAACGGCATCCTACCGTAGCGTGTGCTGCGCGTGCGTCCGGCGTTGTCTGGTATAGATGCAGCAATGCGTTTTGTGTGTAAGGAGGACGGGGTGCGATGGATGCAGGTGTGCCTGGTTGAAGTGAAAATAAAGCTCGCTGATTCGTGGAAATCTCACCAAATACCGCTATTGATCGGTCAAAACTCCGCATCCGCCTCGAAAAAAACCCTCCGATAGTTGCGATCATTCGCCAAGATGAAGTCGACTTACGCCGACTGGGCGCGCTTCGACGTGGACGCAGAGCTCGCGCGCGTGGACGAGCGCGAGGCGCAGGAGCAGCGCGCGCGCGCGGAGCTAAGGCGGGCGCAGGCCAAGCGCGGCGTGGAGGACGCAGCGGCGCAGTCGTCGGGGGACGCGGCCGAAATCCTGGCGGCGCAGGCGGCGGTGGCGGCGCTCAAGGCTCGGCGCGGCGGTCGGCAGGCGTCCAGGGGCGGGAAGGCGGCGGAGAGAGGCGAGAGCGGGGCGAGGGGAGAGGCGGAGCGGCTGGAGGCGCAGGCGGAGCTGCTCAGGCGTAAGCACGCGCTGCTGCAGACCGTCATGGGCGCCAGGAGGGACGGGGAGTCGCTGCTGGACGGGGGCAGCGAGGCCCGCGAGGCGCTCGAGTGCTTTGAGCGAGCGTTAGGCGGGGTCAAAACGCTGGAGCAGATGCTGCCCGAGATGCTGGAGGCGACGGAGAAGGAACAGCAGGTGCTGAACCGAGCGCAGGAGGGAGGGGACGGGCCAGAGCACCATGACTGCTCCGGTGGAAACAAGGGCGAGGAATATCAAGAGCACCAGCACGACCATGACCATGCACACGACCACGCTCACGACGGAGAGTGCCAGCACGGGTGCAGCTCTAAGCAACAAAAAGCAGACGCTCCAAAGCAAAATGTGCTGCCGAAGCCTAGCGACTTGAAGGCGGTGATCGAGATGTTCTACAAGGACGTGTACATGGGGATTGGAATGTGTCACACTCGGTCTCGCCGGCTCGCAGCAGCCTCGGAGGCATACAAAGAGGTGCTCCTCCGAGACCCAGAGCACGCGCAAGCGTGGATGGCTCGTGGGAAGGCATTCGAGGAGATGGGTAATGTGTGCATTTGTGACTGGCTGCGTACTATGTATTTCCAAATTCACCATCGCGTATCTGTGCAGACGCACCTCTACTAGCAATGATGCATTACAACCGAGTCACCGCCCTGGTAAGGTGGCTTTGCCAATGGAAAATTCCCATTGGCAATTGTTGCAATCATGTAATGCTGATTTTGTGGCCCAATCAACATAGGCTCCCAATGATTCCGACGGGAACGATGCAGCAGAGTTTATCAAGCAAAAGATCTTTGAAGCTGAAGGCTGCAGAAAGACAGGTGAGTAGTTCACAGGATGGTACAACTGGAATCTTGCTTTCGCTGCCACTAAGTTTGCACAGATGCGAACGCTTGTGAACATATAGGAGGCTCGAAGCCCTGGCGAGAAACGTTAGCCGCGGTCGCTGAGCTGCTCCACGAAGCAGCAGTCATTATGACTGAGGGATTCTATGATTACGCGGTCACAAAATACAAGAAGACCCTTGACTTGCTCAAGTTTGTTAAAGACTATCAGCATTCCGAAGACAGCACTGCCAGCCCCGATATGCTGCGGAAGGTAAGCAGTATCACGACTCTAGATTATCACTACCAGTCTCTAATATACAAACGGATATTCCAACAGCTGGAGATTTCGTGCCATTTGTCGATTGCGAACGCATTCCTGGAAATGCAACGCGATTATGGAGTGGCGCTATCTCATTGCAACCAGGTATTGAAGCTCGATCCGGACCATGCTGTGTGCTATTTTCGAATGGGACAACTCTTGCGAGTTTCACACAAGTGGGAGAAAGCAATCACACACCTCGAACGAGCAGACCAACTAGCTCAAAAGTCAATGTCAAGCCAAAAGTTCCTGGTGGCGATCTCAAAAGAGTTAGACAAGACGAGGTTTGACCGCGGCCAACACGATGCAGCCTACATTCGCTCGCAACTAGAGCAAAGGAATACATCCAAGGCTTGAAAGTGTATCATCCGGCAAATCAAATATGTTGGACAACAAGACTAAATGGTTGCAACCATTTTTTGCATGCTACTTGTGCTCGCTCGCCGTTGAGCCGTTTGATCGTGCAACTCAACCGTGTCAAAGTTGATAAGGTCAACTAACGGCTCAGATTGTTTCTGTGCGTCTTTCTTGCTTTTTCGTTTCGTTCTTGCCCCCTTGTTCGCATTCTTGGTCTTTCGTGGCTTGTCGTCGCTGTCGTCGCTGTCTGTCTCTCTGTACTCTCGCTGTAGCTCGATTGGAGTGGCCGCAAGCGGAAACGACGCGTGCGTGACGAGCCGAGAGGCGAAATCGGCAATTTCAAAGCGCGAATTGGAATAGGAAGATTTGTCCAAATACGCCAGGGGCCTTGACTCATCACGGTATGATATGCCACTTTGAAAGGACTGCGTGCGTTTCTCCTCCGGGCCTACGCTTGCTACCCTCAGCCCTCTATCCGACAGGCTCTGGTGAAGCTTTTCAGCTTGCCGGCGTGCCTTGAACAGCTCTCGCTCGTCCGTCAGATAATTGTTGATATCAGCTGCAAGCTTGCGTACACCGGCCCCCACGTCGAGGTTCGTGCTGAAACGATACTGCTCAAACTCGTAGCGGTTGTAGTCGCTCGCAAGCTCACGCATGAAGGAGCTGCGCGGCGGGTCCTGGCAGTCTTTCAGGACTTGGATAGAGCCGTTGATGAGCACAAACTGGAGCAAAATGAGCGCTTTCTTCATGAGCGGAGGCTCGTGCTGGAAGTCAATGAGCACCTCCCAGATGCGGCTCATGATGAACGGGTAGTCGACGATGTTGTTGGTGCGCGACGCCAAATCGTTCATGACGTTCGTGGGAATTGCCGAGGGAAGAGCCCGGCGTGGAGAAAAGCTGAACAAAGGTTCTTCCGCCGGCAGATGCTCGTCCAATATCTCCTCAACTCGCGTGCGTGGCTCGCCACTCACCGCCGTCTTGACGATCTCAGCCACTTCCTCCAGGGCTTCCCGCAGGCGGTCCATGGTCGCAGTCGCTCGCAGCCAGCAAAAGCCCGAATGGCTAATGGTGTCTGAAAATGCCTGAAAATACCCCTGATGCTAAAGTTGGTCACAGACACCAAAGAAAACGTGTGGAACTGAAGTTGCAGTCATGTAGCCATGT
>JAASGX010000333.1:0-26190 GCA_023334415.1 Phytopythium chamaehyphon | reverse complement strand
TTTAGTGTAGGTGTCGGCCTCTTTTCGTGGCATGGGTTGCCAAGTAGCAAATTGCTACTGGCCATGGGAACGATGATGGTCGTCAACTCCTACTTAAGTAGTCGTCTCGATCACCTCATTTGGTTTCAGCGCCGGCCCAACTCTTCTCCGCTAAGTAGCGCTGCCACGCTAGCAGCTCCTCGGCTCGCGATTGGCCGCCTCCGAACCTCGTCGAGCCTATTCTCCGCTTCCATTGGCCACTCGGCCCCGCCTCGCTCCAGTCGCCGCTCTGGCCCGCCATGACCGGCCACTCGGTGGAGACAGCTCGTCCCATGCTGGTCATTCTCTGCCCCGCGCTCCGCTCAATGGGAGCTCACTCGCGATCGACCGCCGTGCCCGTGAAGCCCTCGTCATGACCGCTACTGTTAGCGCTTGGGCCGTCGCCGCGGGCGTGCTGGGGCTCGGCCTGGCGCTGGGGCTGGCGCTGGACGCCAACGAGAGCATCCCGCAGCCCTGGAACCGCGTGTCGAGCGTGCTCGGCTGGGTCTACTTCGTCTGCTGGGGGGCCGAGTTCTACCCGCAGGTGCTGCTCAACCGCGCCCGCAGGTCCACGGACGGCTACTCGCTCGACTCGGCCGTGCTCGCGCTGCTGGGCTTCGCCAGTTACGCCGCATTCAACTGCGCCTTCTACTACTCGGAGAGCGTGCAGGACGCCTACATGGCGCGCCACGCGGGCAGCCGCAACGCCGTCGAGCTCAACGACGTCTTCTTCGCGCTGCACGCGACGCTCCTGGTGGCTGTTGCCATCGGCCAGTGCTGGGTCTACCCGTCGACTTCGGCCCAGCGAGTCAGCCGCACCACTAAGCTGGTGGCCATCGGCACGGTGGCAATCGCAGCCGCCTTCGCTTTGGCCATCCTGGTGACTTCGAGGGTGCCGGGCAAGCTGCCGTTCGTGCCCGCGCAGCTCAGCGTGCTCGATCTGCTGTACTACCTGAGCTACGTCAAGCTTGGGTCCACGCTCGTCAAGGAGCTGCCGCAGTTGCTGCTCAACTACCGCCGCAAGTCGACCGTCGGCTGGACCGTCGGCACCGTGCTGCTCGACATCCCGGGCTGCGTGCTCTCGATCGCGCAACAGGTGCTCGACAGCTGGGCCACGGACGACTGGAGCGCCATCTCGGGCAACCCGGTCAAGTTCCTGCTCGCCTTTGCCAGCCTCGTTATCAACACGGTCTACATCCTGCAGCACTACGTCTGGTTCGCCCACAACAACCGCCAGCTGGGCGAGCGCACGCCGCTGCTGCCGCTGTCGACCAAGTCGTCGGCTTCCCAAGTTGCTCCGACCTTCAAGTCGCCCACATGGGTGGCCCACGTTGTACGCCACAACGACGAGCACGCGCTCGACAAGGCCCATTGGGATCACTCGGCCGAACTCTCGCGCGTGTAGAGCAACAAAGGTCTACAAGTTCCAACTGCATATTCCTATTTAGATTTTTTCAATCAAGACGAACTACTTTCAACCTTTCCGTTGATGGCCGTCAAACCTTGAACGCTTTCGTCAGAGCATCGAGTTCCCACTCATGTGATGATGGGGATCCCTCGACGATCGAGTTGGCGAATCTTGGGCCACGATTGGCTGCGGCGAGCGTGAGGTGGACCCTGACAAGGCTTTCATTAGCGACCGTCACGCGTTGAAGTTGCCGCGAAGTTCTGACAACGGGTAAAAGCTTCAAGTCCCATGAGGCTCACTACCGATTTCGCGTCAGAGCCTCGACCTCCAGCTATTATGAAGCTATCTCGAGTGCTAGCTGAGTTCCAGACGCATTTACTGGTCGCGGGATTCATTTTGACGCTGGGATTCACGCTCGGCTTCGCTTTGGACGCGAACACCAGCATCCCGCAGCCGTGGAATCGCGTTTCCAGCATCCTTGGGTGGATCTACTTCTTCTGTTGGGCCGTCGGCTTCATCCCCCAAGCTTTGCTCAACTACTCGCGCAAGGGCACGGTCGGATACTCGCTGGATGCTGCTGTGCTCGGTATCCTCGGCTTTGGGAGCTACGCTGTCTTCAACTGCGCGTTTTACTTCAATGAGAGCGTTCAACAAGCGTATATGGCCCGGCACGACGGCAACCGCAACGCAGTCGAGGTCAATGACGTCTTCTTCTCTATTTACTCGACGTCGATGGTGGCGCTTACCATTTCCCAGTGCTGGGTCTACCCGTCAGCCAACCAAACTATCAGTCGTGCCACCAAGTTGACCGTCATTTCAACTCTGGGCGTCGCGGTCGCGTACTCGGTTGCGATTCTTCTTGGCCATGAGGTCCCGTTCGTGGCTGTGCAGCTGAGCGTGCTAGATCTGTTGTACTACTTCAGCTACGTGAAGCTCGGGTCGACGTTCATCAAGGAAGTTCCGCAGCTCATGCTCAACTACCGCCGCAAGTCGACGGTCGGGTGGACGATCTCGGGCGTGCTGCTCGACATTCCCGGCTGCATGCTGTCGATCACGCAATTGCTGCTCGACAGCTGGGCTACCAACGACTGGAGCGCCGTCACGGGCGACCCCGTCAAGCTGCTTCTCGCCTTTGCGAGCCTCGCTATGGACAGCTTGTTCATCCTGCAGCACTACGTGTGGTTCGCCGAGAGCCACCACGACGTCAATGAGGTCACGCCGCTGCTTCCAGTGTCGACTGCCTCCCGAGCCGATCCGCCGCTCAAGTCGCCGACAATTTGGCCCACCTACAGCTCGGATTTCATTGTCGACAAGGGCCACTGGGAGCACTCGAAGTTGGAGTCGAACGAGCTCCCGCAGGCCATCGCAGTCGCCGCCTGAGGTACGTTTAGTGAGCCCAACCGTGTGACTGATGTGGCGCTTGACCCGGTTGAAGTTGGGATTACGCGATCTGTATGAGTGTACCCAAGTTTTCCCAATCACCATTTTCTGGTGGAAGATCGCAATTTTTTTGCGACAAAGCCGTTTACGCTCGTTGATTGGTCAGTCAGTCGTGATGCGGCCCATTTACGATATCTGATTGGTCGAAACCCAAAGTGTCACCTCGCTGTTCGCATACAAACCACAAGATAATTCCAAATCGCGATTTTTGACTGCCATGACACGCCACCAAGCGACGCTGGCCGGCATTCCTCATCTAGTAGCTCATCTAGCAGCTCATAGCAGCTCGTCCAGCCGCCATGCAGCGCTACCTGACGGACCTGACGGTCGAGCGGCGCGTGCAGCTGGTCTCGGGGCTCATTCTGGTGCTGGGCCTGGCGCTGGGGCTCTCCCTGGACGCCAATGCGCACATCCCGCAACCGTGGAACCGCGCGTCGAGCATCCTCGGCTGGGTCTACTTCTTCTGCTGGTCCGTGAGCTTCTACCCGCAGGTGTTCCTCAACCGCACGCGGCGCAGCGTCGAGGGGCTCTCGCTCGACTACACGGCGCTCAACATGCTCGGCTTCGGCTGCTACTCGGTCTTCAACTGCGCCTTCTACTACTCGGACGCCGTCCAGCAGCAGTACATGCGCCGCCACCAGGGCCACCGCAACGCCGTCGAGCTCAACGACGTCTTCTTCTCGCTGCACGCGGCCGCGCTCGTTGCTGTCTCGCTATTCCAGTGCTGGATCTACCCGCGCGGCGCCCAGACAGTCAGCCGCGCTACAGTCCTCTGGTCGCTAGGATCGGTCGCCGTCGCGCTCGCCATGGCAGTGGGGCTGCTCTTCTCCAAGAACGCCGACGACTCGCTCTTCAACGCGCTCAACCTGCTCTACTTCCTCAGCTACGTCAAGCTCATGACCACGCTCGTCAAGTGCATCCCGCAGATCCTGCTCAACTACGAGCGCAAGTCGACCGTCGGCTGGACCATCTGGAACGTGCTGCTCGACATCGCCGGCGGACTGCTCTCCGTCGGCCAGCAGCTGCTCGACAGCTGGGCCACGAGCGACTGGACCGCCATCACGGGCGACCCCGTCAAGTTCTCGCTCGGCTTCGTCAGCATCGTTGTCGACGTCGTCTTCATCCTGCAGCACTACGTGTGGTACGCCGACAACAACAAGTTCGTGTCGCCCGCGCCGCACCGCGACGAAACCACGCCGTTCCTGCCCAAGTGAAAATGCGAGGTGATGATGAAGATGGAGGCAAGTGTGCTGAGGAAGTAGCCGCTGCTGAGCGGTGGACTAGGATGTGAACGCAGGCGCAACCACCAGTGGTGCTGCCCGGCATGCTTGATATGTAAGTAGATCGACGAGAGATTGGCCTCGAATGCAGTCAGAAAGGTGTGAGGTGAAACGCGTTATATTACAGAATGGGGCCGCGTTTGGTCCTAGCGGAGTTTCATGCTTTCCGCGCTGATGCAACTCCGGTCTTGGCCTGGGTGGTGATCACGGTCGACAAGAGGTAGCAGCTCGTGTCTGCCAGCTTGTAGGCCGTGCAGGTGGCCGTCTCCTCGCACCAGTTGCAGCAAGCGTCCTCCGATTCCACGTTCATGTACAGCCCGACGACGGGTCCCCAATACTCGACGCCAGCCTCTGCGTGGTGGCACTTGGACGCTTCTACTGGCCCATTGAGCAGGTTAATCGACGCCAAAAGCCCCGCCGCGAGCAGACTCGCGCTCTTGACCATGGCTTAGAGCTCCTCCACTTGCTGTTCGAAGCCCGAGATTTTCTGAAGTGAGGCGAGTCTCAAGGCTTGTGTCTGGCTGGTCGCCAGCAGCAGCAGAGAGTGCGCGCCGGACTCTTTGCAGCCGTTGCGAGCAGTTTTGCAGCCGTCGACGGAAAACCCAAAGTGTCCGAGGCGGGACCCACAACGAATCCCACGGTCGCAAGAAATGACACGACCAGCTCACCCTCGGCTCAGAGCAGCTCTGCGAGCCGCCTGTGAAAGTCGCAGGCTGCGCTCTGTCCATATGGGTGAAGCCTGATGCACGACATCGTTCAGACAGGACGTGGTGGGTTTGAAGCTCAGACGGCCCAAAGTCGCCGTTACGAGCCATTAGTCGCCGCCCGTGCTCTTGATGACTTGCAACTCGTAAGATGAATTTCAAGAAAGCTGTGATTTACATGCAAGTGGTTTGCTCATTACAACTACACCTAGCAATCGACACCTCGAGCCTATAGCGCCATGGCCGTGGCGAAAGCAACCATGACAGTCGACCCGACGGCCACAGTCAGCGAGGACGCGGCGCCAGTCGAAGGAGAGGGCACGCCGCCGTCCTGGCTGTTGGCTGTGATATCGTTGCTGCCGCTGTTCCCGTCCGCTCCGGGGGACGTGATGGTGTCGTTGCCAGAAGAGCCCGATCCGAGGCCAACCGATCCAGCAAGGTCAACGCTTCCATCGGTGGACGACGTCGAAGCTCCATCCGTTGACGATGAGTTGCTGCCGCTGCTCGAGGACGAGCCGTCAAGCGAAGAGGACGAGCTGGAAGAGGCCGAGGAGTTTCCGGACGAGGACCCACCCACCGACCCGCTGCTCGACGTCGACGAGGACGAGGAGCTCTTAGAGGATCCGTCACACGACGGGAGCTGGCAGTTGCCGAGGTCGAGGCCGCTGAGCGCCGACAGGATGGCCGCGCACGACTCGACGTCGCAGAGCTTGGCGCCGTTGTCGCCCGCGGTGGCGGCCGTCGGGTCCGCCGTGATGTTGAAGCCGGTGGCGTACGTGCACGCCGGGAGGTTGTTCAGCACCGTCGAGATGACGCCCGAGTTTGCGATGGACGTTGCGATCTTGGTGGGGTCGCAGGCGCTGTCGGCGTTCACCGAGGCCACGAAGGCGAGCAGGGCGAAGATGGCAGTCTGGAGGCGGGCCATTGTTGGTTGTCAGGGAGTTGGTGGCTCGGAGCGAGTTGGGCTGCCGGGGGCGAGGCAGATTGGATTGTGAGCGTTGGACGGACCGTTGCGGTGGCTCCCGGTCGTTGCAACCGAGAAACGGTCGGCAGGTCCAGCTGCGAGAGCAGCTCCTCTTCCTCTTCGGCAGCATCGTGCCTTGAGTGTTCATAGGATACCAGCCACGTCAAGCTATTCCGCGGCGCAGCTGATCGCGACACGCGACTGGAGACGCCCACGCACCCTATGAAACGCGTCCAATGTCCGCTCCTGCGAGCCGTAACATTGGTGCTGCCAGCTTGCATCTCTGTTCGCCTTGGCGCCAGCGCGGCAACGATCAGATGTGCGGGACACATGGCTGTCGTGTGGCTATGACAGCTGGCGTCCGAGATAGACCAGGATGTTGATGCGCAATGCGAGTCGAAGGCAATCAAACTCAAGTGCCTCGCCATGCGGACTCCGCAGCGGAGAGGCCTCGCAGCCGTCCGTGCGGGCTCTGGTAAGTTCTGTGCTGCTTCTGATCTTCGACGGTGGAGCTTTCTGTGGTTTGGGAAACGTCCTGCATCATCGCGATTACTAGCGAGAGAGCTCTGCACTCCTCTCGACCGACTCAGCGTTGCAAAGCGCTAGCAATCGGCTCAGGTGATGCTGGCGAGGAGCTCTGGCTGCTTCCTCGCGCATGAACCAGGAAGGTGGCTGCTTCAACGCATCCGCATTGTCATTTCTCGCAGAAAACGTGCGACTCAAGATCATCCGCGAAAGTTCAGTCGAACCGGATTCACGAACGAAAATTTAAATGCATACTATTTCCAAGTCAATGGCAGTTCCATTCTGCCTGTCTACTCATTTAAGTACTGAAATCATAGTACACAATGCCAATGCGAGCGCAGCCATCGACGCCATGGCGGTGCCGCCGGCGCCTCCACTGTTAGTGGGGCCAGGCGTCTCTGGCGGTGCCGTGATGTCTTCGAAGCCAACAAAGGCCGATCCACTGCTGCTAGAGTCGCTGCTCCCGCTCTCGGACGTGTCGAATCGCCAACTGTACGTGGTCTCGGTGGCCGAGCAGTTGGGCATGCTGCACTCGTTCTGCCAACCCTCGATGGCGTGCAGAACCTGCATGCACGGCTCGCTCGCACACAGACTTGTGAGGACGTCTTCGGTCGCAGGCACTTGTGGCTGGTCGAACGAGTAGTTGGAGTCGCTGCGGCACGCCGAGACATCGTCGTAGCTGACGTCGGCTTTCTCGAGGATAAAGCTGAGGTACTGCGCATCGCAGACCACAGCGGAGGCACCATCGAGTGCGGAGATCGCCGCAGCAGCAGCACTGGTGAGCGACGCTGCCCAGCGGACCATTGCCGTGGTGGAGGCGCGAGCGAGCGAGTTGGCGACTGAAGCGCAGCATGGACGGAAGGTGGCGAAGCACCGATGGGTTGTATGAGCAAGACTCGTTTCATGCTCCGGACAGCGAACCTATCGCGCATCTAGTTACCAGTGAGCAATGGAAAAAACTACGCGTTACGTGAATGCATTCAATGTAAAGTCTTCAGTGCTGAAGTGTACGCTCGACGATCTCGCAGTGCGGCAGTAACGCATGGATACGAGGCGTGTAACGACTCTCAGAGTCTAGAGCGCGATGCCAAGAGCGCCTGTGATCAGGAGTGCCGAGGCCACGAGCTGCGTCGCCGGAGCTCCGGACGTCGATGGAGCTGGAGTCGTGCTGTTGCTCGAAGAAGCACCCGCTGACGCGGAGGTTTCAGCACCGCTGCCTACAGCTTCGTCCGTTGCCATGCCGGAAGCCGATCCACTCGCGTGTTCATGCTCGTGCTCATCGTGGCTGTCGTGGTCGTCGTCGCTGGCCTCCACGTCCGCTTCGGTGTCAATCGACCCAGCAGTCGACGTGGCAGCGGCGCACGCAGACTCGATCGGCTCGATAATATCGGCGAGCAGGTGCACGCCGCCGATCTCACAGTCCGAAGTCAGAGTCTCCTCGATGCCCTCGATCAGCTCGATGCACTCGTGGTCGGCGCAGAAGGCAGCAAATAGCTCGTCCGACATTTCGGCCAGCGTCCCGTTGCCAGCCAGAGATACTCCAGTTGATGCCGCACACTCCTCGTAGCCGTGAAGACCCGCGATGGAGGAGAGAACCGTGGCGTCGCACTCGGCGTCGGCTAGGACACTCGAAACAGCGGCGGCGAAGAAAGCGAGCGAGCTGGCGAGCTTCATTGTGGCGAAGTTGGTGGTGTTGGTTGGTTCCGAGTCGGAAAATTGGGGAATGCCAATCTCGTTGTCGCATGAACCGATCTCGACGAGAGAGCTGGCATGGAGCTTGCACTCCTTGCATTTTCAATCTTCGATCATCGTGATCCAGCAGCTCTTGTGATTCGCTTCAAGGCACGCGCCTGACAGGAGATTAAAAAGCGTTCGTGTTTCTTCGTGTTGAAGGCAAGTCGAAGCTTGATTCGATGCTGGTGAACCGGACACATTTTGCTGTTGGCACGCGCTGGTGACGCGCTTCTGGCATTTTGCCCGGCCTGCTAGCGATTCCATCTTGACAGCAACGCCGACATTTGACAAGGAACTCTTTGGTTGCCAGTGCGGGCACGCTTCAGCGCAGTTCGAAGGCGCATAGAGCACGAGCGTAATGGGAATCACACGCTGTCACAGAGAGCAAAGGTGATACCAAAGTTCCAAAGCGTTGGGTCATGGAGTTGATCGATTCAGCTTTACGATCTAGAGATTCGAGGCGTCAAGATGGGCTTTCATTCGAACCTGACTAGAGGTAGAGAGCAACAGCAGCAGCGAGCGAGGTTGTTGCGACGACGAGCGCGGCAGTCTGATGGGGAGCACCATTCCCCACCGACCCGGATGCTGACGATGATCCATCTTCTGGGTCGCCATCGCTTTCGTTCGATGACGAGCCAGACTCCTTGCTCGATCCCGACGGCACCGTGATGGTCGAATTGTCGGCGGCGCTCCCGCTTGAGCTGGAAGAGCCCGTGGTGCTGTTGCAAGCGGCCTTGATGGGGTCAATGAGGTCGGTCTCGAGGTGCAGCGTGTCGAGCAGCAGGCAGTCGCCCAGCCCGAAGCTCTCGAGCGCCGCGAGCGAGTTGAGGCACGCGCTGCTCGTGCAGATCTTGGCGATGACGTCGGCCGCCGGAATCGTGGGTGGGACGACCGTGAAGCCCGAGTCGGCGCTGCACTGGATCACGTCCGGGTTCTCGGCTTGCGGCGCCAGCAGCGTGACGTCGCACGCCGTGTCGGCTGAAGAGAGTGCGAGCGTGGCGGCGACCACGGCAGCGACAAAGAACTTCATGGCCGGAGAACTTGTTGGGTCTGGAGCAGGAGAGGAAGTGACTTCAACCGGCCAACGCTTTGAAGTCTTTTAGGTCTAGCAGCAGGCCATGTCTTCTGCAGATCCGCCTTCCAGCGACCATGTTGAAGCGCTCACATCTTTTCACGCTGGCCACGCCCACCAGCCTGTCCTGCACGACAGCACAATGCCTCGCCCATGGAAAGTTGAGCTCAACTTCGCGCAGCTCCGTCTCAGCGATCGCACGATGCGAGACCCTGCTGAGCGAGAGCGTAAGACGGCAAGGACGAGCGCCACGCTCTCCCTCCGCTGTCTGCCTTGCAGCGACCTAAACATCAATGGTCACACGTCTCATATCCTTTGTCAACCCAACACCCTCACATTTACATTCACATGGGTACGCTTTTTGTGGTCAGTATAATTTGTATGATACCTGTTTAAACAGATAAACTCGTTACAATGCGTGCGTGTGGCGCCGATTCACCTTTCATTCCGCCCCCAAGGCTGCCATTCCTCGATCTTCCAGCACAGCGCCAAGGCCATGAGCAACCAGAGCGAGGTGCTGTCGAACGTGCTGTCGGCCTTCTCGTCGGCTCGGGACGAGAGCGACGACGAGTGCGACGCGTCGCTGGTGACGCAGCGGCCGGCGGCGACGCTCAAGGAGATCCTGGAGCGCATCCGCGCCAACAAGGGCCAAATCCGGGAGCTGGACCTGAAGGAGCTGTCGGCGCGCGACAAGAAGCTGCTGCCTCCGGGCGGCGCCTTCGTGGGGCACGTGTTCGAGGCCAACCGCACGGTCTTCCGGCTGCTGCTGCCCAACCACGAGATCGGCGACGCGGGCGCCGAGGCCATGGGCCGCATGCTGGCGGCCAACTCGACCATCAAACACCTGGACCTGCGCGGCAACGGCGTGACGGCCAAGGGCGTGCAGGCCATCAGCGACGCGCTCTTCGGCCACGAGTCGCTCGAGCACCTCGGGCTCTCCAGCAACCGGCTCGGTGACGAGGGCGCCAAGGTGCTCGCACAGGCGCTGCCCTACAACGCCACCCTCAAGTACCTCGGGCTCGCCAACAACGGCATCGGTCGCGAGGGAGGCCAGGCGCTGCTAGACGGAGTGCTCAACAACCGCACCATCGTCTCGCTCCAGCTGCTCAAGAACGACATCCCGGAGGACATCGCCAAGCAACTGCGCGCAGCGGTCGTGGTCAACAAGATGATGGCCGACAAGGCCAAGCGAGACGAGGCCAAGGAGGAGCAGCGCCTCAAGGAGCAGCAGGAGCTCGGAGATCTCGTGCAGTCCGACGACGACTCGGCCGACGAGGAGGAGGAGGCTCAGGAGGACGAGGACGATGAGTCCCTCTGGATCTAGCTAGGCCCAGTTGACGTTACAGCAGGGCCGTTAACGAAATGATACCGTCGAATTTACGCGTTACTACTAAAATACCCCATTGGATTTTGATACACGCACTGTCTGAAGGGATGGAGGATATCACATTGAAGCGCTGGAAAAGACGTCACCTTGGTATCTTGTCGGCTTCCTGCGAAGATGGCCGAGCCCGTGGGGGAAATGACGCTGGACGAGTTCAAGCAGAGCATGTTCAGGTCCCTGAGGGACTCTGGGGCCACGGAGGCCGTGCGGGTGCGTCAAGAGTCCATCCCTTGATGAAAATCTGCTTTGTCAGCTCACACGATTGTGGAAAATCGCAGGCGCAACTGAGAAGGCGGATCATCGAGAAGCTGGCGGAGCAAAACAGACGCGTGAATGATCCTGAAGGAGTCGAGGCGCAAGCTGAAGCGGACCTAGAAGACAAAGATAGCGGCGGTTCAAATGAAGATCGGATGGCGTGCGGGCTTGTGGCCGAGTTCTTGCGCGAGCGAGGGTTCGAGAACACGCTCGCGGTGTTTGTGCCGGAGATTGGGGGAGCTCGCAATCAGCTCGACCCTCCTGCCATTGTTGAAGTGAGTTTTGCTACGGGTTGCAGCTGCTGGTGCTTGGTGCTGATGCAAGGTTTGGCGCTGTTCAGATGCTACACGTTCCTCCTGAACAAAGACAGAGATTGGTAAGTCGGTCAGTAATACGGCTAGATGCCACTACTGTAGACTCATGCATGCCGTCCTTGTGCTACAGGATACAGAGATGAAGACAGGAAAGCGTGCACTGTTGTCGATTGTCCTTGCAGAATTAGAGACTCGACTTGCGGTCACGAGAGTCGACGGCGAGTGCCAAACGGCAATCGACTGCTTTGACCACCGAATCGCGCTTGGTAAGATCACGACCATTAGATGAGGTATACCAGTCCGTTGACATGTCGAACTATGGGCAACAGATAGTCAGCTGAGGCGTGTAGAGTCAGCTTATTTGGAGGAATGTGCAAGTCGGAAACTGGAGCCCATGCAGTCGTTCGAGCAGCGAATGCTTCAGTACCAAGCAGAGTACGACGCAATATGTGACAAAAAACTGCAAGAAGAACTGGAGCGCTACAAGGCTACCGATCTGGCACTTGCTCGAACAGAGGAACGAAAACGCTATGAACGAGAGATTGAAACGATACGCACAGCACTTTTCCAGGAGCATCGAGAAAAGGTTCGGCATCTCGCAGAACGTGAGCGCGAAATGGAGTTGGCGTTTTCAACAAAACAGACCAGTCTTGAGGCGTCATTGTTTGAAATGCGGCAGTCACTTATACAGGAGATGGAGAAACTAAGAACGCAAGAGGCGGAGCAGCAATCACGCCGGGAGGCGGACTTTCGCAAGTGCACTACTGAAAGCAAACGGTTGGAGGTTTGGGAAGAAAACCTCAGAGCACAAGAGAAAAATCTTGAAGGACTCATTGGCCATCGAATCCGAGAAAAAGAGCGAGCGTGGGCTCTGGAGCGGCAGCGCGTTGACCAGGACTACCAATTCAAATTGGAGGAGCTCCAAGTGCGCGAAGCTACTCTGACTCGAGAGTCGGACGCCCTCAAAACGGCACATCTGCGTGCATCAGAGCTTCAAACTCAATACTCAAGCGCTTTCGAAGAGAAAACGGTGCGTCGTCTACATCAAAGATCTAGGAGGAAGAATGCAAAGCTGACAGATTGTCTCCACAAATGCAGAAATGCGAGGATCAACTAATACATCTGCAACAGCTTGCTGCCGCAGCTGAAAATAAAATATCAAAGCTAGAAGCCGAAGTAGTTACCAAACAAGAAATGGTCGACAGCCAGAGATCTCAACTGGAAAGCGTAACTTCGGTGAACTCCGGTCTAGGATCGGAAAAGTCGAATCTGGAAAGAGAAGTGGTGCGACTTGGTCAGGCCAACGAAAAGCTGCATGATGAAATGACACGACTCGGAGGCGAATGCAAGGCTTTGCAGCAGCAAATGGTGGCTATGAAGCTGGCAGAAGCCAACGAAGTCGTCGCAGAGAAGAGAAAGCTACTCAAAGTACTTGATGAGGAGCGTGAGCGATTTTACTGGAAGGAGAATGAGTTGCTTACAAAATTGCGAGAGCTTCAGACCCGACTTGTCGAAAGCGAAGCACTTGCGGAAAAGTATCAGAGTCAGTACGAGGATGAGCGTGTGCATGTGGCATCGCTACGCCATGATGTGGCTAGTCTCAACAACCTATTGACGCAAGCTCACGCGACTATTAATGCCAAGCATGGTGTTGCTGGAACTAGCCAACGTAATGTAAAGCTAAATTCCGTTGACACTGGTATGCATGCATTCCCTCCGCCGGCACCCTCCGCATCTTCGTATGATGGAATGCTTATGATGAAGATGATGGAGATGATGACAGCGCTTCAAGGCAGTACGGCACCTGCCGCTACTCGTCCATTGCCAGTTTCACATGCACAGACAACAGTGAACGATCCAGCTGGGTTAGGAAGTCGCGAGCCTGTAGGCTCTTTGTTTGCCAATGAAGACCACCAACTCAAAGAAGAGCAGCAACGCCGGGAGCGAGAAATGTTGGAGCAGCGAGCATATGAAAAACGACAAAAAGAGCGAATGGAAGAGGAAGAGCGATTGCTTTTGGCCCGGCGCAAAGAATTTGAAGACGAGATGGCGCACGCACAGCTCAAGCAAAAAGAAGAGGCAGAGCGCGCTGATGCAGCTCGGAAGGCCAAACTTACTGAAGAAGAAGGTGAACTCAAGGAACAATTGGCGCTTCAGCAGAAGGCAATCGAGGCAGCACGTGAAGAACAACAACGACTTGATCGACTACGTGTTGAAGAATCCGAGCGCAGAGCCAACGCTGATAAAGAGGAGGAAGAGCGTCGGCAGCTAGTGGTCCAGCGTCAAGCAGCAGAAGAGGAAGCTCGGCTTCAGAAAGAACGAGAAGCGGCACAAATGGCGGAGAAAGCCCGTGCAGAAGCAATGGCAAAGGAGCTTGAAGAGATTCAAAAGCGATGCGAGCAGCTTGACGCTCTTGACGAAGAGCGGCGGCGGATGGCACAAGATCGAGAAGAAGTAGAAACGAGGAGGCGTGAGCTGGGAGTCGAGGTACAGCGTCAGCGCGAAGCTGCTGCGCAACTGATAAAGCAGGAGTCTACTACAGTTCAGTCCTCAACAGTTGAGTCAACTGGCCAAAACACGCCAGAGAAGAGTAGTATTGGCACAATTGTGGATGCAAGCGCGGATTCCAAGGACTCCTCTACCAAGACAGCCACTGAAGGTCTATTGGTATCTCACCAGCCAGCTGATATCGATCAGGATGGAGATCAGAGAGAAGCGAAGATGAGCGATGACCAAGGCTCTGGTGGTAAAGTTGAAATTGCCACGGCAGACATTTCTGGTGGTGCTGGCATCGGAAATTCGACACAAGCAGGCTTGGAACTAGTCGAAATCAAAAACGCTGATGATCACAAGGAGAATTCACATCCATCACAAGAAATTCCAGGTGATGTCGACACTTCCGTGGTCGCTTTGGCTGTGTCTACTGGCACCGAAGCCATAACAGAAACACAAAAAGAGGCGGCACCCCAAAAGACCGAAGAGGAGCTTGAGGAAGAGAAAAAGAGACTGGAAGAAGAGCAAAAACGAAAGCAGGACGACGACGTAATTGACGTCTATCGGCAGCGAGTTTTAGCGCGGAAAGCAGCCGAGAAGCAGAGACAACAAGAGCTCGAAGCAGAGAAGAAGCAGAAGGAAGACGAGGAGAAAAAGGCTGCCGCCGAGCTCGCAGCACGTCAAAGCTTCCAGGGATCAGGTGATGGTTCCGATAATGAACTAGAGCTATCGGATGGGTCATTCGCCGAGTCCAGGTATGCTGCTTTCCTTATTTGTGCTCATGCTGCTTGCAATCTGACCGCCTGTGATTTCGTCTCTGCAAGTGCTGCGAGCAGTGCGGATTCGTTCTAGATGAAATAATCTTTTGACGGTTTTGGGCGTTGCAGTCGGTCGCGACTTTTCACTATCAGTCTTCAACACTCGACAAACGCGTTCAATGCGACCATCGCTGCAAGCCAGACCTTCAGGACGCCCCCGTCCGCGGCAGCTCAATGTTGAGGATTGGGTACCGTCAAGTGTTCAGCCAGCTATCGACAGTCAAAGAAGCCAACGGGGAATTAGCGACAGCTTTACTTCAGGTTCAAGCAAGTTGTCTTCATACATCGCGGAAGCGAGCTCAATTATCGACTATGGTTCTGCACGAAGTTCCTTCACGAGTACAAGACAACCCAGCGTGGAGGAGAGCTCTCGTCCGTGGGGATCAAGGGCACGTGCAGAACTGACAATGAATACTCACGAGTCTAAAGCATCTACTTTGTGGATCAATCCTGCAACATCGCCACCCGCTAGCCGAGATTACGACCGACAGCGACGCTATTCAGATAGAAGTGACACTGACTCGCTGGACTTCGAAACAAAAGTCCGACCTCTTGGCTCGTCAGCGACTCTACCATCTCGATCGAGAGAGTCAATTGTCGACGAGCGATATCGTACAAGCGATCGACTCGACAATCAGCATGACATTAGAGTCGGATTGTCTCGATTGCCGACAGCAACAACAAAGTCAGCATCCCCTCTTTCTTCGTTTCATTCTGGGCGTCAAGGTAGCCTTGAACATCCACATGAGCGCCACGATGATACCCAATGTTCTAATGTGCATGAAGGGCTTAAAAGACGATCACGTGAATCCCAAAATCGTCAAAGTAAACAGTCTGCTCCAGGACGATATACAACCAAAGATTTTCGTGTCGACTTGAACCACCCAAAGCGTGATGACTGGACTTTCATACAACCTCATTCGAGTTTGCGTGACGAAACGAACGCCGACAACCAAAGCGGCCGTCGAACTCAAAGCTTTGTGAGCTCCAATCAAAGTGACAATGACTCTCCAAGCAGATGTGATTCGCACAACTACGCACAGTCAGTTGCTTCACACTCGCCTTCCCTCTCAGCAAATCTCAGCACTCTCTCTGTTACCCGAACGCCATCCGAGCAGCGCGCAGAGCTCTACGCTTTCCGAAAAGATATGCGGGAGGTGTTTTGCAGTGTCGACGAGATGGTGGACGCACATCGCGACGTCTTTCGGTCAGATCCGACAACTGGCATCCCGATGCTGAACAGCAGCGACTTGCTTCATGCAGAGAAGCTTGCCGAGCAAGTATTCAAGCAACTCGGGAACCTTCGTGAGCGCTATCAGCTTGTCGCTGCTTCGTTCGAAAAGCCTCTAGCCTCGCCGCTATCAGAGACAACCGTGGATCGGAGGCAGTCAATCGGATCTGATGACAACCGTGCATCTGCGCGCTCCAGCACTGCCAGCGATAATGAAACTGACTATCATGCACCACAGCAAACAATCGATACCTGCACTGCGAGTGAAGTGGGCAGTTTGGGTAGAACGTCGCCGACATTTGTCGGCTGCTCGTCGTTGGACGCTCCAGACGGCACACACTCGGAATTGCCGGTGTCTCGTCGATCCTCGGTCTCGGCCACCTCGACCAGCGCGTCGATCGAAGCCCCGACATCTCCCTCGACCACGGTTGCCGAATCCGTCAACCCCAGCGAAATGTTTCCGTCCCGAGACAGCTCGAACGAGCATACTATCGAGTCGCCCAGTTTCAAACGAAAGCGCAAAGGTGCAGCGGAGACGGGTGCCAACAACGTTTTCCAAGGTATGTGCATTTGTTGATACGAACAAATATATATCACGGACTACGTGTTAACAACTCGATTTCGATGACGCAGACTTTGACCGGCGAATGGAGGAGATCCGGTCGTCGCTGAGCTCCATCGCCAAGGGCAGGCCAAGAGTTCCGAGAGCTCAGTCTCCGAAAGCGTCTTCCTCTAATCGATCAACGGACGATCGACAGCGGCAGCTCTGCAAACTGCTGGCCGAGCTGCAGGCGTCGGAATGACACGTGAAAAAAATTGGTAACGCGAAGATGGGCTCGAATGAACTGCTTGAAGCGAGGTGAGCGAGCGAGTACTGCGTGTAGCCATGTTGATGGGGATGCGTGAGGGTCATAGGGATCCGAGTGGTGGCATCTCCATCTAGAAGCGGCTGGTCTGTGATGGAAGTCGCGTGGGATTGCTGCGATCCGGCCGCGATCGTACAGGGTTTTCGCTCCTGCACAAAGACGTCCGTGTTGAGCACTAGCATTGCGAGCTTTGCGTTGCATTGCATTGCATTCGTTAGTCGACTTGAATTCGGTGAAAAATGAGATGGCCGAGCGCGAAAAAATTGAAATGGATTTTCTGTGCAAGCAAGGGTCGACCGTCACTTGATTAAAGTATGTGAAGTAGTACCGCGGATCGTACTGTACGATTTGATCTCACGGTCCCTTCTCCATTTCGGTCGTCACGGTACTCTCTTAACTGTCCGTTCGCCCAAAAGTTGGCAGTCGCCGACTTGCCGTCTCGTAGCCACTTCACTCACCTGCTGTCCATGCGGTCTCTGCGTCCTGCAAGCCGGCCCTCGGCGTCTCCGCCGCCCTCCAGCAGCAACAACAATGGCAACACCAATGGCAACAACAATGGCAAGACCAACACCAGCAGTGCTGGGGCGGTCCGGCTCATCGTGCGCGTGTACAGCGGCGAGGAGCTGAGCCACTCGTCGTCGCAGGGCGCGTACTGCAAGCTGTACCTGGGGGACGCGCCGATGGTGGACGGCAGCGGCTCGGGCCGCAAGTCGTTCGAGAAGAAGGGCAGCGACGAGCTGTCGGCGGGCGCCACGAGCCCGCGGCTGTCGGGCGGCGACGACCTGCTGGGGCTCGGGCTCGGCACGTCGAGAGACTCGGTGGGCGGGGACGCCGACGTGGACGGCGTGCGCGTGTTCCGCACCAAGGTGCAGCACCAGCAGCCCAACAAGCTGGCGCCGCCCGAGACCATCTGGAACGAGAGCTTCGAGGTGCCCATGCCCGCGGGCGACGCCCCCGCCATCCTCAGCGTGCGCGTCAAGAGCCACCACCTGCTCTACTGCCCCGTCATCGGCGCCTGCGCCATCTCGCTGCTCAGCCTGCGCGTCGGCGAGCGGCTCGACCAGTTCTTCCCGCTGCACCGCGGCAAGAAGCCCGCCGGACGGCTCCGGCTCATGCTGCACCTCGTGGCCGACGACGGCCGGCGCCGCAGCGGCCAGGGCTCCAAGGGCAACATCGCCAACAACAACAACAACAATGCGGCCCACCCAGACATCCTGGCGGCCAGAGCCGCGAACCGCGAGGCCGACGACGCCATCAAGCGGCTGCTGGAGAACCGAGTCAAGGAGGACGAGCAGCGCCGGCAGCGCAAGCTCGAGCGCCGCGAGTCGAGGCGCGAGGAGCAGCGCCAGCAGAAGCAGCAGCCGCACCCAGTCGAGGTCGGGCCGCCCGTGTTCGAGACGCGCTCGCACCGGTGGGAGGACGCGCCAGCGCTCGTGGCGCGCAAGCTGGACGACGTCGTGCACCGCGGGCCCAAGAAGAAGGCTACGCCGCCCTCGGAGCCGGCCGTGCTGCCTCCGCTGGGCACCCCAGCGGCCATTATGAGCCAGCAGAGCGAGCAGCTCAGCCAGCAGCTGAAGACCCAGCTGCAGCTTCAAGGAGACCAGGACCAGGACGAGCGGGAGAAACGCATCGACCGCAAGCTGCGGCGACTGGCGCGCGAGCGCGCACGCCTGCAAAGCCTCAAGCAGCAGCTCAAAAAATACATCCCCGACCTCAGCACCGACTCGGACTCGGACTCGGGCGCCTCGGACGCCTCCTCCACGCTCTCCTCGGGCTCCGAGCGGCGCACCGAGCGCCCGCGCAAGCCCTGAGCGCATTGAGCCGCGAGCAACTCGCGAGCGTGTCAATTCCGGCAGTTGCAGGACATCATATCACATGTCGGCGCGTCAGCACCTGCCCCGACTATGCACATACAAATGTCTAAATGAGTACTTCCCGTGTTGTTGTTATTGTAAAAAAGGAGAGCATATTAATTTTACCGTTGATACCTGCTGGAAGGTCGCCACGTCTGCCCATCCCCCTTCTGCATCACTTTCGAGCAATTTTGCGAACATGGGTTGACTCGTTTACCGCAGCTCCCCGCATACATTCTCCAAGAGCCCAAACCGAACCCAACACGCGCTGCCTCCCTTCCATACTCGCTTCAAGAACAGTGCACTTTCTCAACGGAAACCCTCTACACTGTCCGACTGACTCGCCACTTCCAGATCTTCTCCCGCCATGGCGACGCGCCTGTCGTCCTCGTCGGGCTCCTCGACGCTGTCGGCGCCCCCGCCGCCCATGGCGCGGCCCGTTGCTGGCCCCGCAGCGCCCGCGGGCGTGACGCGCGTGCCGCTGGGGCCGCCGGGCTCTCCGCCCGCTCCGTTCACGCTCTTCCTGCGCGTGCACTCGGCGCGCGGGCTGTCGACGGCGGCTCCGTGCGCCTACTGCAAGCTCTACGTGGGGGACTCGGCCATGGTGAGCGGCTCGGCGCAGCAGTCGATCGCCAGCCTGCTGGGCTCGGACGCCAGCGGCAACGCACAGGGCCCGCAGCACCGCGTGTTCCGCACGCGCGTCGAGAACGCGCAGCTGAGAGACCACCCGCTGTGGAACCAGAAGTTCGAGGTCGCGGTGCGCGACCCGGCGAGCGAGATCCTCAGCGTGCGCGTCAAGGGCCAGCAGGCGCTCTTCAGCCCCGGCATCGGCGCCTGCGCCATCCAGCTCGCGCAGCTCGAGCTCGGAGACATCGCGGACCAGTGGTTCCCGCTGCACAAGGGCGCGCGCCAGGTCGGCCAGATCCGCCTGCAGCTGCTGCTGTCCGAGACGGCGGGCCAGGAGGCGGTGGCCGTGCCGGTCCCGGCCCCGGCGCCGGCGCCGCGGTACTCGTACCAGCAGCAGAACCAGCAATATCAGCCGCCGCAGTACCAGCAGCCGCCGCAGTACCAGCAGCAGCCCCAGTACCAGCAGCAGCAAAAGGAGCCTGCCCCTCCTCCGATGTACTACAACAGCATGGGGAATGCATCGGAGGAGTTCCCGCGCGCGCAGCCGACCATGTCGGTCGCAGAGATCCTCAAGCGACGTGACATGGTGGCACAACCAGAGCAGTATACGCAGCCACCGCCCGCACCCCAGACGTGGCAGCAGGTGCACGACAACCAGGAAGACGAGAGCATCCTTGCCAAGAAGCGCCTCGAGCACATGCAGCAGCGCGAGCGCGAGTTGGAGCGAGACCGACAGGTCAAGGAGGAGATGCTCGACAAGATGCGCGAGCTCAAGGTCGAATACCAGCGCCAACGACAAGAGGAAGAAGACCAGCGTAGAAAACAACAGGAGGAGGAAGAACGCCAGCGCCAAGAGCAGCAACGCCAGCAAGAGGTTCGGCAGCAAGCGCTCCAGCAGCAGCAGCAGTTGCCGCCGCAGCGAGCCCAAGACCAGCAGCAACATCAGCAAGTCCAGCAGCAGCAGGCATACGGTTACCGAAGCTGGAGCGGAGACAGCGCAGAGTCCGGTGAGACCGGTGGTTGGCACCAATCATCCGTTACGACAACGGTGAGTTCTGACTCCATCAACAACCAAGATGACGAGCTGGTACGCGCCGTGCTCGGCAGCCAGCGAGCGCAGGCTGTGCTGGGCTCTGGAAACTCTCATCACACCGACCAAGTCTTCCAGAGTGACAGGAGCATCGACTACTCCGTTTCAGACGATGGGAGCCTTCCCCCTCCGTCTCTTTCCTCATCCGTGTCCAGCTATCGCAATGAGTCCAAGAAGCAGCAGCCAAACAGGTCATACAGCAGCGTTGCCAACGATGCTCTTCCATCGTCTGATTCTTCGGACTCCGATTCCTCCGAGTACAACAACTCCAAGCGGGAGTCTCGAGCACCAAACTTGGAGGCGAGGACAAGCCCGAAGAAGAGCATTCGCAAGAAAAACTCGTACCCATCGTCAACGTCAAGCGAAGACGACACAAGCTCACGCCGGCGTCGCTCACGGCGGAATGAGGCTCCAAAGCACTCGACGAACCATAATGAAAGTGAATCTGCACAACAAGCCTTTCCCGCCCAGCAGCCGAGACCAGGAACTCTCGAATACGATCTGTACTACCCCGTGCAGAGCGCCTCCATGCTTGAGACCTCTACTGCTCCCAAGTCGCCGGTGAACAACAACAATTCAGCGGCCACTCCCAACGTCACTGACCTCATTAACATGGCAGTCGCTCAACAACAAGAGTCCATGAAGCAGCTCATGAGTTCCAT
The DNA here is from genome assembly GCA_023334415.1 of Phytopythium chamaehyphon. Classification (NCBI taxonomy): domain Eukaryota; phylum Oomycota; class Peronosporomycetes; order Pythiales; family Pythiaceae; genus Phytopythium; species Phytopythium chamaehyphon. The sequence continues at coordinate 5,452 of JAASGX010000333.1, read as the reverse complement.
GACTTCAGGATCGCCCTACGTGAACCATACCGACATTGCTGCTCAAATCGCCGAGCAAAACAAGCAGTTCCAAGAGCAGATGTTCAGGATGATTTCACAAACAAATCCGCAAGCCGCGCAGGCAATGGGAGGGATGCAACGCGCCGTCGCCATCCCTGTCGCGACACCGCTGCATAACTCTCAATATGCAGAGCCTGCAATCGAAAACAACTCTGTCGATTCCTCTGATGAATCGTCGGATGAAGACTCTCGTCGTCAGCGACGAAAGCTCAAGAAGATGAAGAGGAAGATGAAGAAGATGAAGCGCAAGGCCAAGCGTCGTGCCTCGAGAGCGAGCAATGGCGAGGAGGTCCAGTCCGACTCGTCGTCCTCGTCGTCCTCGTCATCTTCTTCCTCATCTTCGTCATCCGAGGAAGAGCGCCGCAAGCGTAAGGCTAAAAAGAAAGCCAGGGCCAAGATGCGCGCTCGTGGCGAAGCTACCCGCCCGTCTTCTGCTGGAGACTCGAATTTGTTCCCGAGTGCCCGCAGCACGTATGCTAGCGAGCCTTCGTTGAACAAGTATGCTACGCCACCGGCTCATCCCAAGCCAACGCCGTATGCGAGCGCGCCAGCGCTAAACCCGCGCAAGAAACAACCCATCCAGCCAATGTCCACGTACGATATCCAACAGCAGCAGCCAAAGATGACTGTGGGTGGTGTTCTTCACGCGGCTTCAAGCGCCGCCTCTGTTGTATCGGATGTGGCGACGATCGCGTCAAGTATCCAGTCTCTTACTGGTGGTGGCGACTCTGGCGGCGGCGCTGCTGACGCTTTGGGTGGAGCTGCCGGTTTGGCACAGCTCATGGGTGGAGCGGGCGGCGGCAACAATGGATTCGATATCGCAGCCATCCTGGCTCAGAGCGGTCTCGCGGGGGCAGCGGGCGTTGATCCTACCCAGTTTTTCGGGGCAGCGGGTGCCGCAAACGGCCCCAACATTGGTGATATCATTGCGCAGAGCGCAGCAGCGAATGGCGCGGACGGCGGCAACAACGGCCAGACCGAGTACTACTTCTAGCTGAGCGTTGTAGACGCATTGCTGGTTGCTCGGCTGGTGTATGGTCCTTTTGGATTATCTTTATCATCTCGTCGGGAGGCTGTGACACCAATGTCGTCTCGCGAAGGGCATCAACATGATTTTGCGAGGGATGGATGTCGCGGCAGCCCTACGTTGACGTCAAGTTGACAGCCTGTACACGCGCAGTACTACCGCATTCGTGGTGCTGAGCATGGCGCGGGCGCCGTCGAATCGTGTGGTTACTTTGTGTGATCATGGCTTTCCGTTGCATCTAATGATTATGTACCAAGCCGCTGTGTGCTCGTGTTGGATCGTGAGGGCTATGTGTGCACGGCAACGACCCGAGGCTGTGGTTATGCCACAACCCAGTCTGCTGCCAGCAGCTCCTCGTCTGTTGCGGCTGCCTGGGACAGCTTCTTTCGGGCAGTCGTGAAAAAGGCAACAATCAGACCATCACTCTGCTTCCGTGCAAATTGCAGTGTCTCGATCCATGGCCATCGTTTGACTCAAGCCGTGAGCATGAGAATGGAAATGGATTTTCGTATTGAGCGCGCATTACACCACCGCGGACGACAGGAGAAACACGACACCGACACCGCACGACAGCCGTGCGGAGCATCATTGTGGTGCATTGAGGCTCTCTGCTGAACCGCAGAGAGTTGTTCGGTTGCAACCTGCCGGCGCGAACGGCGATAGCGCGCGCTCGTCTCAGTCTCCAGAGGGGGCCCATCCGTGCTCATCTGAGCGCAGCGCTGGGCTACGAGTGTCATGCTGCGGGCCGAGAGCTTTTCGGTCCGACGTCGGGACGCGCTCCTCTCCGATCCCGGCGGCAGAGCGTGCTGCTGTCGCTTCACCACGGTACTCGCCGGCGCTAATCGAGCTTGCGGCTTGGATCGATCGCTCGGGCACGGGAGAATCCAGCCGGTCGACAGCTCCTTTATGACGTCTAGCGTCGTGATCCCCCAAGAAGGCCCTTGGTTACCAAGTTTGTCGGTCGGGCCCAAGCAGCCGATCACCTAGCTTGGCCTCTGCAGAGTTGTACCGATATGTAGGAGACCTCATGTATGATTGCAAAGGAGCACGCCGCGTGGGTAGAGACTCGATTGAAGCGCTGTCAATGCTGCTGCTGCCTCGGGGGCGGAATGACGGGCGCTCCATACCAAATGCATCTTCCACGCGGGCCATGCCCGCTGGTGCCACGCTCCCGCGGCCTAAAAAGTACGGTACCACCGTACCGGTACCAACCGGGAACTGAACTCTTGGCGGCATCATCGAGATAAGCTTGGGCTGCTCTGATACACGCAGAGCCGGGGCGGCGCATACCTTTCCCGAGTGTTCCAAACCGGTACGATACCGTCCTCCCCATACTGTACAGTAGAGCCTTCTCCCGGCGGAAAGCTGGTCAGCCGGCCCGCATACTCGATCGGCCGCGATGGAGGGCGCGCGGCCGGCGTCTACGTCGTCGTACTTTGCGCGGCCGCGGCCCGCGCGGCTGCTGCTGCGCGTGCACTCGGCCGAGGGGCTGCGGCACGTGTCGGCTGCGGGCGCCTACTGCAAGCTGTACGTGGGCGCGGTGGAGATGGTGCGCGGGTCGCGGCACTACCGGCAGAGCCTGGGGCGCTCCAAGAGCAGGGGCGCGCTCTCGGCCTCGGCGTCGGCCCACTCGCTCTCGCGGCTGCTGCACTCGCCAGGCCTGGACACGGACCTGGAGGCCGCGGGCGACGGCCGCGTGCAGGTGCGCAAGACGCAGGTGGTCAAGGGCAAGCGCCCGAGCGTCGTCTGGAACGAAAAGTTCGACCTCGAGGTCGCCGACCCGGCGAGAGAGGTGCTCAGCGTGCGCGTCAAGTCGGCGCGGCTCATGGCATCGCCCGCCATCGGCGCCTGCGCAGTCTCGCTGCGCCTACTGCCGGGCGTCACCGTAGACCGGTGGGTCGACCTCATGGACGGCCGCAAGCCCGCCGGCCGCATCCGCCTGCAGCTGCGGCTCGTGGACGACGACGCCGCCGGTGCGGCCCACGTCGCAGACCCCATGAGCCACTCGTGGCCGTCGCCGGTGGCCGGGAACGGCTTCGAGGCTACAGCATCTACTGGGTCTTCGAGGCCGGAGACCGCTGCTTCGACCTCGCCCACGCTGCTCATCACGCCCATTCCAGGCACCAGGCCCGCTCCAGGGTCCGCCAGGAGGTACAGGGAGTCGAGACGCAAGCGGGAGCTGTCCATACGGGGCCTCGCGGCCTCGCAGATCAAGGCTCAGCCCCCGAGCCCGCAGGACGACCCAGATCAGCAGCAGGAAGACCGCCACAGGCAGTCGCGGAGGACCAGCGAGGACAACCTCAGTGGCATGGACTACGAGCGCAACAGCGCGCCCACGGCCGACTCGGCCCCCGCCACGACCAGAGTCTCCTTCAACAGCTTCGTGCACACGCCGTCTAGTCCGGGCATGACCCCGCCCCAGCCCAGAGCGAGCCAGTCGAGTCAGTCGAGTCATTCGCCCAAGGCCAGGAAGAGCTCGTTACCCCTGTCAAGTCCAGCCTCGAGTCCCGTGCACGCCCCGGTTCAAGACCCCGACTCGGATTCCGACCACGTTGCCGAGCATTTACCCCCGGCGCCGATGGCCCAGAGCGCGGCGAGCGACCGCGGAACTATGACGATGGACGAGCTCGGTGCGTTTCTATCACTAGTGGTGCTGATCATGGACGGTTGTGACTGACTGACCATGTTCGCCATGCAGACAAGTCGAGGCTGCACATGTCGGCGCTGGGACCGCCCGTGGAGCAGCGTCGCCGCAAGGCCCGGAAACCGTCGGTGGCGCCGCGCGAGAGCTCACGCGTCCACTTTGACAGCGACAGCGACAGCGACTACGGTGACCTCAGCGACGACGACAATGTCGTGGCGGTGCACGTTCCTAATCGGACGTACAGCCCGCAGCGATCCGTGGTCATCTTCGAGGACGATGAGGAGGTCGTGCGAGCGCAGCAAGAGAAGTTGCGACTCACCGACCGCACGACAGCATCTGCCGGCACGCCATCGGTTATATCAGTGGCCGCGAGCGACTTTGATCTTGATGGCAACCGGAGTCACAGCACTGGGCCGGAGGACGACTCCGACGAGGACTCGGATGACGAGGAAGAGGACTACGAGTCGGACGAGGAGCCCCGCATCCCGCTGAACGCGTCGCTGACCAAGCTGCTGTGCCGCTTTAGCGCCAACGTCCTCATTGAAGACGAGGACGAAGACGACGAAGACGAGGATGACGACGTGTTCATGGGCGGAATGGACGATTTCGTGCCAATCATGGACTTTGCCGAGCACGCGCCCGTGGACGATATCGACTGCGCATGAGCGTGCCTTCCCGCGGCTGCAGCGGGCCATATTTACGGACGGGGCCTTCCTCTCAAGCATGATATATAATTGGGGAATAGACGTCGACCAGCAAGCAACCATTGCGCCGCTCCGTTGTATTGTCAGTGCAGAGAGTCGTGTGCATTATTCGCAGGTGAGCGCCATGGACACAAGCCGCGCAGTCAAGATCATTAAGGCGGGAATTCGCGGGCGAAAGTGGCGACGCAGATGGCGTTCAACATTGCCATTCGGAGTCCGACGGACGCTCCACAGTCGAGCATCCAAATGGCAATGTTGAACCAGATGGCTCACTCACTTCCCATGTGGTGACGGATCTTTACAGCTTGGGCCGTGTGGGCCACGGCTGAATATGGCAGATACTCGCTGGCGCTTCATCGGCAGCAGGTTCGGCAGTGATCTACTTTACGATATTCTACATACACGCTCGATTGGTCTCTGACCAGGTGAAGGAGTCCAGCAAACGTTTGGAGCAGACACTGAGCGGCGATATCAACGCATCTATACCAAATAACAGGAGCTGCAGTTCCGACACCACACGCCCAATAGGTCACTGCACCATACAAAAATCATCGTCCAAAGCCGATCAATGGATCAATTCGCCTCTGAGATGAATGAATCGAAATGCTCTTTCAGACGAAATACCTTGCCATTCAGTCAAGCAACTAGAAACATACAGTAACCTTCAAGACCTGTGCGAGGATCTGCAGTTCAATGCACATTATCGGGTCGTTGTTAATGTGATACGGCATCGCAAAAATGACCGACAGAACGTCTGGATCCAACGGAAGCGGCCTGAATATATCTGCTTCCTCGCTTGCCTTTGTACGTTCGAACCTTTGCTTGTCGACGACTTGTCTTGAACGAAAGACGCTCAAAAATGCCAGTCGACATGCGATTCGAAACGGCTGCCTCGGAGCTGGTAGGTACTCTCCGCAGTACTTGTTGAAAAGGGAAGGGCAGTCGCGCTGTATTGAAAATTGCATTTCAAGGTCTAAGCGGTGCAGATATCGGTTGTCCTTGAGCATGTTTGCCATG
>JAASGX010000332.1:0-26347 GCA_023334415.1 Phytopythium chamaehyphon | reverse complement strand
CTCGACGCGCCGACCTGTCTTAGAGATCAACGGGAACTCGAAGTTCGATGTCTCCACGCCGCCGAGAGCCTTGTGTAGCACACTACGCACAGCATCACGGTAGCCTTCCGAGATGAACTCTTCCACCAGGTCCTTGCCGAGCACTTCGTCGTTGCTGTACTGCATAATGTCAGCAGCATTGCGGTTCCAAATGTTCACTCGCCCATCAGAGTCCACGCCGAAGATCGGAGCATTGGCCGTGTCAATCAAACGACTGTACTCTTGTTCTTGAATAATGCGTTCTGTAATGTCCTGTCCAATACCAACAACTCCGGACAGCTTACCCTTGTGGTCGTAGCGAGGGGTTGCGTTCAACAGAATTTCCACCTTGCGGCCCGACTTGGTAACCAACGGGAACTCAAAGTTTGCGGTTTCGGTGCCCTGGAATGCCTTCCGGAACACGGCAGCGACCGCGGTCCGGTACTCCTCGGAAATGAGTGTATCAACGAGATCAGTGCCCATAACTTCTTCCGGGCGGTACTCGCTGATCTGCGCCGCCTTGGAGTTGAAGATGACGACGCGTCCCTGCGTGTCGACGCCGAAGATGGGGGCGTTGGCGGTCTCGATGAGCTTCCTGTACTCCATGTCCTTGGCGTTCCTCTCGGTGACGTCCTGTCCGATGGCAACGACCCCCGCGACGGCGCCGCCGACGCCGAAGCGCGGCGTGAGGCAGAGCATGATTTCGACGCGCGATCCGGTTGCCGTGACGAGCGGGAGCTCGAAATCTCCCCCTGCGATGCCCGAGTCTAGGCTCTTGGCGATGTTCTGCGCGACCATGTCTCTGAAGTCTGGGTCGACGATGGGGAGCAGGGGCTCTCCGATGAGGTTTGCGCTCGAGTATCCCGTCATGTCTGCGGCCTTGGCGTTCCAGACCGTGATGTTGGCGTCCTTGTCGAGCTCGATGATGGGGGCCTTGGCCTGGCTGAGCACGTTGGCGTACTGTGTCTCGAGCAGCGTCTGCTGCGTGACGTCCTGGCCGATGCCGAAGACGCCGACGCATGCGCCGTCGTCGTCCAGCAGCGGCGTGAGGCTCGTGAGGATCTGCACGTTGCGGCCCGAGACGGTGCGCAGCGGCAGCAGCACGTCGCCCGCCGACTTGGCCAGCGCGGCCGCCTCCTGGATCGTCGCCAGCACCTCCAGCTTGTTCTGGGCGCCGTACACGAGCTCCTGCAGCGCTGAGCCGAGCACCTCGGCGGCCGCGAAGCCCGTGACCTCGGCCATCGCGCGGTTCCACGTCGTCACGACGCCCAGCGCGCTCACGCCCAGCACGGGCGCGCGCGCCTCGCCCAGCAGTTGCAGCACGGCGCGCTGCGCCACCGACGCCATCTCCGCCTCGGCTTCCTGTGTCAAGTTGATACTGTCGCCGCCAGCGAGGCCCTCCTGATAGTGAGCCGGCCGAACGCCTGCCTCCCTCACCTGCCTGGCGGACCGCCTGTCGCCAATTGGAGGGAAGGGAAGCGGTGGAAATTCTCGGTGGCAGACCGGGCCCGCCTTGCGACGATGCGCACAGTGGCACCGGGCTGAATAAGAGTTCACTTGCGCTGGGTATGGTGGTGGCTGGTAGCGTGCAGAGACCGGAGCGTTGGAAATGGCACTCCGAAGCCATCTGGCGGCAGGCAATGCTGCCAGCCTGCGTTCGTGGCGGGGATTTCATCGACACCAACAAACCTGGTTTAGCATTAGCATTCGCTACGGAAGGTTACGACAGGTAGGCGGAGATCCCAACGCAGCGCTGGCGCCACTCCCGCCGGTTTCGGCGGCTGCAAACGTTCTGCTGAAGGGCTTTTCGTCATTATGATATGATCGCTGTACTAGCGGTGATTCACCATGAGCAATAGGGTAGGAGTCGGAAATCTTGCAGCAGCCCAAGACTCCTCGTCAACAAGCTGTCAGCGAGAAAGCCCCAGCTTGGCGCGACGACTCCGGTATTTCCAACGCCAGGAGTAGTGGGAAGCAGCTTGTAGCCGGAGCGGCTCTTCATCACTCGGCCATCGGAACTCCGGAGCCCCAACGGCCCCATGGCAACCACCGCGCGGTACCCGCCGTGGCTACAGCGGGCGCTGCGCAAGGAATCTCACAGCAGCAGAGCGCAAAGCACCACAGCGTCTCCGCCTTGCGCCATCGAAACGGTCTCCCGAACAGCAGAGCCCACTGGAAGCGAGGATGTTTGGCTAGCGGTCGATCACGATGACGGGAAAAGCGTGAAGGCGTTTTTGCAAGACGACAAGCGACTTGTGTTTCGAAGGCGAGACTTCCTTCGAGCTGGGGGAGGCGGCGAGACGCTGCTGCACGTGGCCGCTGAGCTTGGCTCGGTCGAGGTCGTGCGGTGCATTGTTGCGTTCCTGGAGGCCGAGGCCGTCGGAGAAGTCCGCCGCAACGTGGTCAACGCCATCGACACGCAGTACAGCAGGACGACGCCGGTGATCGCAACCTGTCGGAGCTCGGCGGGGCTTCCGGCGGCAAAGCTGGAGATTTTGAGGTTGCTCGTTGGGGCTGGCGCCGACATTGCAAGATGCGACGTACACGGAGACAACGTGCTCCATTGGTGCGCGCGCAACTCGAACGCGTTGCTACTGCGCTATTTGCTGAACGAGACCGACGCGGCCGCAGTATTATCTAGCAACGCAAAGCAAGAAACGGTGCGTCGAGATGCGAACAAATGTGAAGAATTTACCGTTGTCTAAGCCTCTATTGCAGCCGCTTGACATCGCACAGCGACAACTGAGCCGCAAGCGGACCATGGTGGCTTCGACGGTCTATGAATTGCTGCGCAACGTAGATCGAGAGTGCAATCTTCGTCTGAGAATGCAGATAATTCACCGTGGCCAGGCAACGCTTGAAGAACGGCGCGCAGCACATGACAATGAACAGCTTCAGCGAGCGTTAGCGGCTGTTGGTGGGCTAGTGAGCAAGTCCAGCATGATGTTAGCTGAGGCACTGGCGCATGCTGAGCTGAAGCGCCAGGAAGCAGAGCGTTTGCATGTGGATGCAGCTAGCGAAAATGCACGGGCGGATGCTCTCAAATGGCTTGACAGCAAGGAAGGAAAAGCCTTTGTCAAGAAACAAACACCTGCAGCAACCGCAGAAGTGAAGCAATTGATCCTGAAGGGCACGCTCGCAAAGCCAAAGGATGTGAAGAAAGCCGTGGCGATCCACGTCGCCGACGCATACCTCAAGTCGCAGCAGATCGAGGTCAGGAAAACCGCTATCAGCGCGTTCCGGGCGAACCATGCACCATATCCACTCGACGGGAAGTGTTCGGTGGTAGGATTAGCACAGAAGCTGGGACTGTGATGATGGTGTCTTCATCAGTCAAGGAGAATTGAACATGCATTTTGTTTCCTCCATGTCTGTACCAGGTGCAATCAATCCGTTACCATTGGCACGAACGACTCTTCATCTCTGCGTTTCTCCAAGGCGGTTGGTTCACTAGCCGTCGGTGCGATCATTGGGTTCCGATCAATTAGCTGCACTGCTGTCGCGGCGAAATGAAGGCCACAGCCCCACCGCGCAGCTTTCAGAGTGACTCAATGGTGAGATCTGCCCTTTCTGATATCCAGGATTGCATTGCTCATCGTGATCGCAGACATCCCGCGACAAAGCTGACGGAAAGGTGAGGAAACTGGGTGCACTAGCAGTATACCATGGCTTCTTTAATCGCTTCGACCTACTAGGGCTCAAGTGCGTCTCGCACAGCAATGCAGTGCGATGAAAAGCGCAGGTACGGTTAGTTACTGAGACTTGTTTGGTGCTATTTGCTTACACGCACTCGTAATTATCTAGTGCTCTTCACACAGGAGATCACGACGACGTATCAACTGGAACTCGAGCCAAACCCGAGTTGAAGGAATCCAAGCTAAGACAGCCCGAAGTGAAGATAACGGACAAGTACCGAACGTCTTCGAACTCTTCAACTCCAACAAGTGGAGCAAAACCAACTGGGACTAGCACTGGAAGCGCAGCTAGCACTCAATCGAGTGGAAGCTCAGCACCAACCAAAAAGCTCCCACCAGCACCAGAGAAACGTGATGCTCCCACTCGTGCAGACGAAAAGGGTTCAAGCCGCGATTTATCATTGCACACGGTTCGAAGCGTGCAGTCTCTGGCTAATGAAATCCGCCGCATTCGATCGCTGCGAGTTGACGAAGACGAGGGGCGAGATCGAGCTCGTTTGGCGGCAGATGAGAGGGCAAAAGCGAAGAAGAAAGGCAGCGCCAGGTCGAAGATAAAGCTTGAGATCGCCGACAATGAGTACTTGCCTCGTTTAGCGGAGCCCAGCGACAACCGTTTGGGCGTCGATAAAGTAGAGCGTCGAGACTATAAGCACGAAGACGAAGACGTCGCCCCACCTGCGTGCAAGCCAACACAGAGTCCAACATTCCGAGACTCACCTACCGCTGCAGGGTCAACTGGTAAGAAGGGCATAAGCCGAAACTTCGTCCAGGGCCTCGGCGCTGCATTTCAGCTTGATTTGCAGCAAAGCCAGGGAGATGGTATTCAGCAGCTCCACAAGTCGTACGATCTGTCGGCCTCAGGAACCTTCGATGCCGTGGGGTTCCAAATCAAGCAGACTGGACTCACTCGGTCGCCTGACCGCGACACTAACGCAAGCACAACTCCTCAGCCACTGGTAAACACCAAGAAGAACCTCGTCAAACTTGGAATCCTTGGTCGTGGAGCCAGTGGGGTGGTTCACAAAGCGCTCCATATGCCCTCGCTCCTTCTAGTTGCTGTGAAGGTGATCCCAGTGTTCGAAAACGAAAAGCGCCACCAACTCATTGCTGAGCTCAAGGCTCTCTACAACAACCTGTCGACACTTTCGGATGATGACGATGCTGCTCAACGAGCCCGGTCTGTTGCGTGCCCAGAGATCGTCTGTTTGTATGACGCCTTTATGAACCCGAACGAGGGCAACGTATCCATCGTCGTTGAGTATATGGACGGCGGGTCGCTTCAGGACATCGTTGATACAGGCGGGTGCACGTCTGAAAGCGTTCTAGCAAATATTTCGTACAGAGTGCTCAAGGGTCTGCAGTTCTTGCACAGTACTCACCAACTGCATCGAGACATCAAGCCCGGCAACTTGCTCATAAACCATTTTGGAGATGTCAAAGTGTCTGATTTTGGCATTGTCAAAGAGATGGAGAACTCGGTCGCAAAGGCAACGACGTTCGTCGGAACCCTTACCTACATGTCGCCTGAGCGGATCGCGAGCGAGGTGCGTCCGGTGCGACAAATTTTGTGGCGTATCATGGATACTGACGTATGTTGCGTTATCTTCCAGGAGTACTCGTATAAGTCGGACGTGTGGTCATTTGGCCTGTCCATCATGACTTGTGCGCTTGGCAAGTTCCCATATGCATCCAAGGGTGGATACTGGGAGCTATTGCATATGATTCGCAACGAGCCAGTGAGTTTTTGCTCACACTGCAATTTGTTCCGTTTCATTCATCTCTCTTACATTTTGCATGTTGTTTACAGCCACCGCAACTGCCGGAGGGCGAGTTTTCGGACCTGTTCCGTGATTTCCTCGACAAATGCCTGCAAAAAGATCAATTGGAGCGCTGGAGCGTCAAGCAGCTGCTCTCCCACGACTTTATTTTACGCTACGTCGATGTTCGTCGTCCGACGAGTCATACGAATGGTGATTACGCGGATGATATAAGTAGCGGCGACACGGATGCTAAGCGACCTGGGAGCGGTGAAGACTGCAAAGACCAACAAGAAATGGATGAGATTGTGCACAAGGCTGTCGAGTACTACATGAAAGAGGCCAAGGAGCGGGTTGTTGAGCACAAGTACTCGCTGGACAATTTGGTCGAGTGGATTCAGGGACTCCCTGCCATGCAAAAGCCGTACGTACATTTATAATTTGTCACGAACAGCTCACACGAGAATTGTTGATGGCTCAAGCCACTGTTGGTGCTATGACAGCAAACTCGCTCGCCTCGCAGACCAAATCGGCGCCAGTCGCCGCTTACTGTGCTCCAAATTTCAGGTATCCATGAATGAGTTGCTGCAAGACATCCAAGAATCTTTTTTCGACGATGTGAAGGCAGCCAAGTGAGTAAAAGTGGACAAGCTGAAGGCCATCACCAAGAGAAAAACGCGTTCTCTGTCTATTGTACGAGATCACCAAGCTAGCTATGCATCATGCTAATAAAAAAATAAATGAAAAGGGGTGCACTCGCAAACTCACATCAGGCCACACGCGTTCTGCTCGTCGCTTGTCTTCTTCTTTTTGAGCTCAGTGCTACCTGCGGCACTGCTCGGACGGAACGAAAAGTTGCGGCGTAGGTAGCCGAGGACAGCACGGTTTTCCTTCTTGAGTAGCTGGAATGACTCGCGCAAGGGAGCGTGGTCGTTCAGGGTCACTTGGCTCGCATCCATCACGCGCTCTGTCGCCAGCTGGACACGGAACGCTGCCTTGGATACTCTCATAGCCGCAACATACGCCGACGAGCCCTTGAGGGAGTGACTCTCGCGGCGGAGCACCACATAGTCACTCGTCGCGTATGCTGTCTCAATGCGACCCATATACTCCTCACACACAGACGCATACTTCTCCAGCAGCGTCATAAACAGGCTCTCGTTGCCTCCGCACTGGTCAACGCCCAGAGCATAATCGATCGGGTCACCTTCCGGGATGGGAATGTCTTCTGGAACAACAATAGAGGCAGTGGTCGAGCGTGGGCTGCTGCTCGGTGCGTTTGAAGATTCACTTCGATCATCGCGCACCTGGTTACTGTCAACGCTGCCACTTCTCTTAACGTTGTTGTAATTGTGCATTTGCGACGGCTTGGATGCGTTCAATGCGCTTGCGGCTGCTTGGGAAGCAGCGTAAACGTCAATACCACTTTGCAGGTATGACGACTGTGAATCGGATACCGCATCGAGGTACAAGGACTTGTTGGTAGTTGCATAGAACGAAGATGAGACTGCATCCACAATGGCTTCATTCTCAAGACCAAGGGTGCGCCCAATCGTGTCTGAAGCGTTGGACTGAACGCTCTTCCCCTCACTCACAGTTGTCAGAGCCATCAGCAGCGACTCCTGGTCCATTACTGAAGGTAGAGCACCGCCACCGCCGTGTGTCAGCATCATCGGATCCTCAAGCTCGAGATCCGAGATGGCTCGATCCAAATCCAGCGCTTCTTTGTGCGTAGAAGCCGGCACCAAGTTGGCCGCACCAGGGTCCGAGAACTCACCGTCGTCCGATAGTGCGGTTGGCTCCCGTGGAACGGTCTTTTGACCAAGGAAGCGAACTCGCATCCACTTGCGCACAGCATTGCGAAGGGTGTTCTTGGAGATAGGCTTGACAACAAACTCGTCCATTCCTGAGTCCAGGCATCGCTTGCGATCTCCGCTCATAGCGTACGCTGTGACGCCGATAATAGGGATGCGCGGAATCTTCATTTCACGCTCAAACTTGCGAATGTTACGAGTTGCATCGTAGCCGTTCATGATTGGCATTTCGCAGTCCATGAGCACAATATCGTACGATTCATAGTGCTCCTTGTACGCGTGGAACGCGTCGCGGCCGTTGATCTCCCACTGCAAAAGGTGGTTGTCCTCCATGAAAAAGCTTTTGACGACCTCCCAATTAAACTCATTGTCTTCCACAACCAAAATACGAGCGTGTTTTGGAACAATATCCTTGATCGCCGCAGCGCTGTTGGCTCTCGGTAGCAAGGTTCCATTTGCTGCGAGGATATCTGGGAACTTTTGTGGGTCGATGAGTAAGTTGTCGTCCTCGATCCGTCGAAGCACCACTGTAAAGAAGAATTCCGAACCCTCGCCTAAAGCGCTCTCAACATCAATCTCACCATCCATGAGCTCCACCAATTGCTTGCAGATAGCCAAGCCAAGCCCAGAACCAGTTGGGTTGTTTTTTCGAGTTCGTTCAAGCTTCGTGAAAAGTGAGAACAAGCGCGATTTTTCTTCTTCGTCGATACCAACTCCTGTGTCAATAACTTGGAACAGCAGCTTAACGAGCTGCTTGGGCAGATCTGGGGCAGGAACAACACTGCACTTGACTGTTATGGACCCTTCGTTTGTGAACTTGATGGCGTTCGACAAGAGGTTGAGCAAAACCTGGCGCATACGACTCACATCGCCGATCAGGTTCTTGGGCACTTTAGGGGAGCATTTGAGCGACAGCTTGACATGCTTTTCGCGTGCCTTGAACTTGAAGATCTCCAACGAATATTCCAACAAGTCATCCATTTGAAACGGATCCGACGAAATTTCCATGTGACCAGCCTCGATCTTCGAGAGATCAAGAATGTCATTGATCAGGTTCAGCAGCAAGGAGCCCGAGATATACGCCATGTGGACAAAGCGCTCCGTAGTCTTTTCCAAAGTCTGTTCGCGAAGCAGCTCTAGCATTCCCAGAACGCCGTTTAGAGGAGTTCTGCCAACAAATGCTCCTGTCAGTGCTATGGCTAAATTGTAAAGTTGAAACAAAGGTGACGTACCGCAATTCGTGGCTGAAGGAAGCCAAGAAGTTGACGCGTGCAGCTTCCATGTGCTTTTTCGCCGTGTAGTCCTGCCCGACGCCGATGACACCACGAATGTTGCCGTGCATGTCCTTCTTACTTGATGCGTTCACCAACAATAGCAAGGCTTTGCCACCCGCAGTCGTCATTGGCAGTTCCATCTCGCCAACATCGATACCAATCAAAGCTTGGTTCAATAGCTTGCGTACTTGTGGGCGGTTCTCAGCATTGATGAACGCATCCACCAAAGACAAGCCCAGCACCGACGATTTATGGTACCCTGTAATTTCCTCGATCTTTTGGTTCCACTCGTTGATGCAGCCGAACGTATCGACACCGAAGATAGGGGCGTTCGCCGTGTCAATAAGTCGGAAATATTCGTGTTCTTGAGCAATGCGGTCCGTGATATCTTGTCCGATGCCCACGACGCCGACAATATTGCCGTGCATGTCGTTTCGCGGGGTCGCATTTAGCAGGATCTCAATTCGCGTGCCAGGACGAGTGATCAACGGGAACTCAAAGTTGGCAGTCTCAATGCCTGCGAGAGCCTTGCTGAATACCTCCGCGACTATGGGGCGGTATTCAGGCGAAATGAAGGTCTCCACCAAATTCTCGCCGATCACCTCTGCAGTAGAGTACTTGGTAATTTGAGCAGCCTTCTTGTTCCAAATGTTGACGCACAGATTAGCGTCCACACCGAAGATAGGTGCATTAGCTGTGTCAATGAGACGAGTATACTCTTGCTCCTGGACAATGCGATCTGTGAGATCCTGGCCGATGCCAACAACACCAACTACAGCGCCGTGTTGATCCAGGCGGACTGTCGCGTTCATCCGGATTTTCACATTTTTCCCGCTGTCCTTCTTCTTTAGTGCGACCTCAAAGTTTGAAGTCTCGTCGCCTTCAAGCGCCTTTGTCAAAATGTTGTCGAGGGCATCGCAGTACTCCTCTTCGACGAAGTTGGAGAGCATGTGACGACCGAGAACTTCCTCTTTCGAGTACTTTGTGATTTCTGCTGTCTTCCGGTTCCAAATTGTGACACGACCCTCCGTGTCGACACCAAAAATCGGAGCATTCGCCTTCTCGATAAGGCGCGCGTACTCTTGTTCTTGGGCAATCCGATCTGTGATATCTTGCCCAATGCCAACCATGCCGATGACTTGTGCGAGCTCGTTGAACCGAGGAGTCGCATTAAGAAGGATCTCAACACGACGCCCAGCTTTGGTCATAAGAGGGAATTCGAAGTTGGCGGTCTCAGAGCCGTTCAGCGCCTTGGAAAGAACTTGACTAACTGCCTCCTTGTAGTCATCTGTAATGAACTCTTCCACCAAATCCTTGCCCATGACTTCATCCGGCGCGTACTGAGTGATCTCAGCCGCCTTTTTGTTCCAGATATTGACTCGGCCATCTTGATCGACTCCAAAAATGGGAGCGTTCGCCGTATCGATGAGACGAGCATACTCCTGTTCTTGAGCAATGCGATCCGTGATGTCCTGACCGATACTCACAACACCCACAATCTCGCTGAGCTCATTGTATCGGGGAGTCGCGTTCAGCAAGATCTCCAGTCGGCGTCCGTCTTTTGTAATCAGTGGAAAATTGAAGTTTGCCGTTTGCACACCATTGAGAGCCTGTGACAGCACAAGGCCAACTGCTGAGCGGTAGCCTTCAGAAATGAACTCCTGCACGAGATCTTTGCCCATGACTTCGTCAGTTGAGTACTGTGTGATCTCTGCTGCTTTGTTGTTCCAAATATTCACCAGGCCAGAGCGATCCACACCAAAGATCGGTGCGTTCGCGGTGTTAATTAGGCGGCTGTACTCTTGGTCTTGCGCAATGCGAACAGTAATATCCTGGCCGATACCAACGACGCCGATGATGTCGCCCTTTTGGTTGTACCGCGGCGTTGCATTCAGCAGAATTTCAACACGGCGACCGGTCTTTGTGATCAGTGGAAACTCAAAACTCTCCGTGGCGAGACCAGCCATGGCCTTCGCCATGACTTCGCGAACACCAGCTTTGAAGTCATGCGGGATAAACCCGTCAATAAGGTTCGTGCCGCGAGCTTCGTAGACCTTGTACTCGGTAATTTGCGCAGCCTTGCGGTTCCAAATGTTTACCAAACCGTTCATATCGATGCCGAAGATTGGCGCGTTTGCAGTGTCGATCAATCTCGTGTACTCTTCCTCCTGCGCACGCTTATCTGTGAAGTCCTGGCCAATACCGACAACACCCGTAATATTTCCACTGTGGTCGTAACGAGGTGTGGCGTTGAGGAGGATATTCAGCTTGCGGCCACTTTTCGTCACAAGAGGGAACTCGAAGTTAGCCGTCTCAATGCCTTCAAGTGCTTTGGACAAGACGTCCGCAACCTCTGCTTGGCTCTCTTCCGCGATAAAGCTCACAAGATCCTGCCCCATAGCCTCACGGTGCGAGTACTCTGTCGTGGTGGCAGCCTTCTTGTTCCAAATAGTGACACGGTTCTTCTCGTCAACTCCAAAAATCGGGGCGTTGGCTGTGTCGATCAAACGACTGTACTCTTGCTCCTGCACGATACGCTCGGTGATGTCCTGGCCGATGCCGACGACACCGACAATCTGACCCAAGTGATCATACCGAGGGGTAGCATTTAGAAGGATCTCAACCTTGCGTCCGTTCTTGGTGATCATGGGGAACTCAAAGTTGGCTGTTTCAACGCCCTGCAGAGCCTTCTCGAACACAGCGGCGACTTCGTCCTGGTAGTCCTCCGAGATGAGGCAAGACACGAGATCAGAGCCCATCACCTCGCCGGGCCAATATTCGCTGATCTCGGCTGCCTTCTTGTTGAAAATGACGATATGTCGGTTTGTGTCGACCCCAAAGATCGGCGCGTTTGCCGAGTCGATGAGCTTGCTGTACTCCATGTCGTTGGCGTTTCGCTCCGTCACGTCCTGGCCGATGGCGACAATGCCAACCACTCCGCCGTCGTCATCCACCTGCGGGGTCAGCGACAGAACGATCTCGACTCTCGCCCCGGTGCTTGTGGTCAGCGGCAGCTCAAAGTCGCGGAGCACTGTGTTGGTCTTGATGGTGTTGGTGATGGCTTCTTCGACCACGACGCGGAAGGTTTCGTCCACAATGTCGAGAACGGGTCGGCCGACCACTTTGTCGACGCTGTAGCCCGTGAGCGTCTCGGCCTTGGGGTTCCAGATCGTGACCTTGCCTGCGGTGTCGAGCTCGATGATGGGGGCGTTGGCCTGCGTGATGACGCGCGCGTACTGGGTCCCGCGGAGGCGCCACATGGTGACGTCCTGGCCGATCCCGAAGACGCCCACGACCTCGCCGGTCTCGTCGTCGACGTCGGGCGTGAAGTTGACAAGCAGCTTGACCGTGCGGCCGCGCGAGGCCGTCTTGAGCGGGACCGTGATCTCCGGTAGCTCGGCGTCCCCGTCGCCACGCAGCGCGTCGCTCACGCACTGGCCGACGAAGTCGACGCAGCCGTCGACGACGAACTTGGCGAGCGGCCGGCCCTGGACGTCCGCGAACGCGAGATTGGTGATGGCCGCCAGCTTGCGGTTCCAGAAGGTGACGGTCCCGTCGGGCGCCACGCCGAGCGCGGGCGCGGCCGCGTGCTGCAGCAGCCGCGCCACGCGCTCGAATCCGCGCGGCTTCATGGGTTTCAGCTGCTTCTGCTGGCACTCGGCGGGCTCAGGCGCCGTCCTGGCCGCTCGCTTGGCGTCTCTGGGGCGTCGAGGGGCCATGGGCCTCTACGTTCTGCGCTGTGTCTGCTGGCGCGTCCCACGCGTGAGTCGTCCTCTCCTTCGACAAACGCGGATCTTCCGTCCGCCCGAGGGTGGAGGCAGACGCGGCGAGCGACCGTAGTACTCGCTGTACACTGGAGCCTCCGGCAGGAGCAGGAGAAGGCCGGGGCTTCCTCGGCCTTGGAGATCCGCTGCCTCGGGACTGGACGGACGCGGCCGACGGCCGGCTCGAGCTCGAGCGCTCGGTGGAGCGCCGCAGCCGACGCAGCCGACGCAGCCGACGCAGCCGCTGGGCCTGGAGGAGGAAGGTGCGAGCGCCAAGCGCGGCGGAACGGAATGGCAGGCGCGCAGGCGGCAGCCTGTCTCCCCCGCCGCGAGCAACTCGGCCATCACCAGGGACATCCCACGCGGAAGCGCGATCGGACGGCAACAGGCGCGCGCACGGATTTTGGCCAGTCAGAGAGCGGAGACCCAGCGTTTCGGCCAATCGCAGGCGGTCAACTGACCGCCTCCAGGGGGATGGGCAAGCGCACCCTCTCGCCCCGCGAGGAAACAAGCGGCGGTGATTCGTGGAAAATTCATTTTTGAGATCTTGATTGGCCGAAATCCGGGATCGATCAGAAAGTACGGTACGAACTTGATCACTCTATTAGAAAACGTAGCGATCGTCTGTCCGACCAATGGATACCCCCGCATACTGAACCCAAGTCTTTTCCAGAGTAATCGCGGGGGTACATAGCCCGAAAAGCTCGTGTTTTTCTTGAATAAATGGACCAAGCTTGGTTGGCAACACAGGCGCCGCTCGAGCGAGTCGATGCTGGCCGGGCCAGCGCTACAACCGCCGAGCCGACGATTTTCCTGCACCAGCCTCTAACGACAGACACGACCGGAAGGTCCGGGAAGGCACGGGGCGAGGCCTGAGCACGCAGCGTTCAGCTTTAACAGCACCCTCCGTTGCCGGTCTTCTCGGTCTTGGCGTCCAATTTCCGTCCACGAGTGCGAGGCGCCGTGTTCGAGAGCAGGGCCGGGTTCTCGAGGATCTGCAAGTACATGGTGGACGCGTGGGTTCAATTTTCCGCGGCGCTCTTGGAGACATGCCCAGCCCAGCGGCACCCACCTTTTGCACTACTTCGTTGAAAACTTGCTGGATGCCGATCTTCGTCTTGGCGCTGCTCTCGACGAACAGCATGCCCTTGGACCGAGCCCAGTCTTCGGCCTCGCGGCGACTCACCACTCGCTCCTGTTTCACAGCATTCCAGTCCAGTGTGGGTGAGCGAACTCACATGCACAGCACAAGCACCGGACTGGCAGAAGAGCAACTTCACACACCTTGTCGATTTTATTGCCGACCAGCAGCTTGACCACGTCGCGGCCGCCCGCGGGGCTGTACACTTCGACCTCCTGGAGCCAGAGGTCGAGGTTCTCGAACGTGTCTCGGCGGGCGACATCATACACTGCCAAGCGTGAGCTAGGCATTAGCAACCGACCACATCCTGGTGATGCGCGGGGAGCCGCCGGGAAGTCGGCGCGCGCATGCACGCACCCAGCACAATGCCCTGCGCGCCGCGGTAGTACGAGCTCGTGAGCGTCCGGAAGCGCTCCTGGCCGGCCGTGTCCCAGATCGTCATCTTGATCTTCTTGCCGTCAACCTGCATCATCTTGACCTTGAAATCCACACCTTCACACCGCGTCGCGTTAGTACAGCCAAGGCTCCGGTAGATCCGCCTCCGACCAGCGCCTCGCCCGTACCGATCGTGCTCTGCAGGTTGTCGTCAAAGGTGTCGTCTGTGAACCGCAGCAGCATGCTGCACCCATTCATCGTCAGCCTCACTCCTCGACCGCCTCCACAATAAAAAAAAGCCCAGCGCCAACCTGCTCTTGCCGACACCGGCATCGCCGATCAGCAGCAGCTTAAACAGGTGGTCGTATCCGTCCATGGCGCTGCGCCAGAGCCCCACGAGCGTCAGGAATCCCCGCGACGACCCGTCGACCGACCGAAACGCACCAGTTTCTCCGCTTCCAGAGCCCGGAGAGCCGCGCGCGGGGTCGGAAACGGAGCGCGAGAGCGAGGGGAGCGAGCCGCGGGCGTAGCGAGCGACCGGGGCGCCGGGCGGAGCAGGAGGGGCACGCGTTCGCGCCGTTGACGTCGCCTTCTCTCGACCGCTTTTCTCTCGGCCGCGTTCGGATGTGTCAGCACTTTTGCTCCGCCACTTTGGCGAAATTACCGAAATAGCCCCCACTTTTCTAAGAAGCTCACTTTCCATCAGCGAATGACAAGCACGATGGACGACCAGCAAGCACCGGCCGAGCTGCGCACCAGGAGCGGCCAAGAGGTGAGCCTCGCGTGGGTCTGGCAGCCGCGTACCGTAGAGGAGATAGAGTTGGGCATGGCTCGCCTTTGAGCGGGGACTGGGCGCTCACAGCCGTGCTCCCTGCAGCTGATTAACGGCGTGCCCACGGACATCGCCGTCTCGATCTTCGTCGACCGCGTGTTCATCGTCGTGACCCAGCTCGGGACCTTCGGCACAGTTGTAAGCTCTTGACTGATTGGTGCTGAGGCACTACTGTGGCCGAAATGGTGCTGACGTGACCCAAGCTGGAGGCGTTCCACAAGGACTCGATCAGCGGGAAGCTGCAGCCGGATATTCACGTGCGGCTAGGTCGACGAGACGACCCGCTGCTGCTCGTGTACGCGCGGCAGTTCCTCGAGCACTTTGGGTGCGTTTGTATACCCTTTGATTTGCTGGTGCTGTTATCAAGACTTAACGGGATTGCTACGACAGCGCCCCGCTTGGGGTCCCCGTGGTGGCAGCCATCGGGCTGAAAGACCGGTCATCCGAGACCTACGAGATAGTCATGAAGAAGGTCTCGGAGCTCTTCCGCCTTGCCCAACAGCCAAAGCAGTAGTTTTCGAGAAAATTTGTCAATGACGAGTTGTCATTTGTAGCGACCGCGTGTGTCTCGCATTGAACCATCTTTCGGGTCCCCAATCGCTGCCATCCCTTTTGCCAACTGGTACCCACCAACGAATTTAGCCATCGTTGCGTACACGAACGACAAAGTTCACCACCAAGCCCACCATGATCTGGAGTTGCATTGGTTTCCGTGCGACTGCTTTGAGAGCTACTTGGTTTAGACAACTCGTATGCGAGCTTAGATTGAAGTGGCTTGAACAACGCGCGTGCTCAAATGCTACTAACCCAGAAAGCACAATGGTCGTCAAGAACACAAAATCTTCGTACCATCAACGTTCCGAGCCCACAGACGCAAGTTGCAGTCGAACGATGATGTTGCAAACAAACAAAAAAGTTGCTGCATTCAACTCCCAAGGTTGATTCGCAAGTACTTTATCATGAATCGCATATCTACGCCTGCCTCGGTGAGAAGACGACTGGAAGCCCGTCCTTCATCGGCATCGTCAGTGACCGAGCGTACGTCACCTTCTCGGGTTCCGTTACAGTCAGGTGGAACTTGCTCAGCACAGTCGCAGCCACGACCTTCATCTCCAGTAGCGCCAAATTTTTACCTAGGCACATTCGCGGACCAGCGTTGAAGGCCACGAACTTGCTGGCGGGCTTGGCTGTAAAGTTACCCGTCTCCGCGTCGATCCAGCGCTCGGGTTTGAACTCTACGGCGTCTTCACCCCACACATGCTTTAGGCGCCCGATTGAGTAGAACGACATGAACACGACAGCGCCTTCGCGGACAAATGTGCCATCAGATAGCACCGTGTCCTTTAGTGATTTTTTGTTCGCCATCGGCACCGACGGGTATAGACGGAGAGTCTCGTGCAGTGCGGCGTTGAGGTATACGAGCTCCGCGACGTCTTCCATTGAAGGTGGCTGGTGGTCTTGCATTAGCTGTGGAAGCTTGGTACGAACCTCCTCCACGATCTTTCGCTCAACCTCGGGGTGTTGCGATACCAAGTAGAAGAACCACGACAGCGCCTGTGCAGTGGTGTCGCGTCCAGCAATGATGAAGTTCACGACGATATCTCGGAGGTAGACAGGGTCGAACTCTGAAGGGATGGCTGCTGAGTTTTCTCCCGTGGGGTCCGTGCCGATCGTGTCCAAGAACAGAGACACAATGTCTTTTCCTCGGCTTGCAGCTTTGGTCCCGCTGTGGCGACGCTGAAGCGAGTCATTGATGATATTGAGCACGGTCGAGTCGATGACTTGGATGCATCGCTTGAACTCGGCCTCGTCACCGATATTGAGCCACCGCTCGAGCTTCCAGAGCAAGGGAGGACGCCTGAGGCGGAGAAAGATAGAGCGCTGCGTTCCGTCGAACGCGGTTTGGAACGGGTGCTCGTCCTCGCCGTCGAGGCAGTTCATCTGGGCTCCAAACCCCATCTCGGCAAACGCCTCCATCGTAAAGCGGTTGAGCAGCTGGAACAGGTCCAGCGGGTCCTCCTTGGGCTGCCTGCCCATGATGTGGAGCAGCGTCGTCGTGTGCTTCTGGATGCACTCACTCATGGTTTCGCGCAGCGCGCGCAGTGTGAACAGCCGACTCGCCGTCTTGCGCTGGTGCACCCACTTGTCCCCATCGACAGCGAAGATGCCGTGGCCCAGCAAGTCTCTGACGGCGCCGTTGAAGTGCTCTCCCTTGGGGAACGCGTCGAACTGGTTCTTGAGAACGTCCTCGATCGCCTGCGGCGACGACACGAAGATCATATCGGGCTGGCCGATCAGCCGCAGCACGAACGGGTCGCCGTTGTACTTCTCGCAGAGCTCGGTGAGCCACTCGCGGAAGCGCGGGAGGTTTCTCTTGAGGTCCAGCGTGTTGCCCAGCACTGGGAGCGTGCTCGGCAGCTGGTGGATCGTGCGGTATTGCCTGTCGCTCATTGCGTTCGCCTTCTTGGCTCGACTGGAGACCGCGGAGACGGCGCAGCCCACTAGCAGCACGCCCCCAAGCGCGACAGCGCCGAGGCTGAGCGGGTGCTGCTCCATCGCTCGTCGCGCCTGAACGGGGGCTGAGCTTGGCGCGAGGAGGCAGGTTGAGTTGTGGTGTCGGGAAGCGTATCCTCCCTCAGAGGGTGGCACCGTATCCTACGCGAAATGACATGCAGGTTCTGGTAGCCCAGCTAAGCGGGTGCTGTATCATATCGATCACCTCCACGCAGCGAGTGTGTTCCAGTGACGACGCAAGCATGCAAAGGCGACTCGGGTGTCGATCAGCACTGCCGAAGCAATAGGAGCAACGCTTCCAGGCAGAAAGGAACTCTTCGTCGGCAGCATGCTCGCCTTCGACCGTGGCTCCAGATGCACCGATCGCCGCCGAAGTCCACGGGGATTCTACATGTAACTCCTGGTCGTTCCCAGACGACTCGTCGGTGATGAACGCGGCGCTCAGGATACTAGTGCACCATTCTCTTTGCTGTTTGCGATCAGCAGGCCTAACGATCACGACTTTCGACTACGTTCATTGTTTCCCGGTGGTGCAGCATGTTCTCCTCAGTGAGAGCATTTGCATTGCTAAAACCCAAGATCAACGAAGGGAATCGAGCTCCGATCCCAGTCGCACGCGTGCAAGAGGAGCCTGCCAGACGAAAAACAGCAAGCAAACGTTACTCATAGACCAGCAGCTCCAGAAAATCTCCGCCGGAGCTCGACGACTCTCCAAGATCGCGGCACTGTAGGTTTCTTTCGCCGACGCACGCCAGCATCCTTCCCGCGGGTGCTGGTCGAGGCGGGGCGCTCATCATCAAGCAGGCGCGATCCTTGCTTTTACGAGTGCGTGAGAGGTCTCCACCCTCATGTCTGCCCGCTGCCCCAAACATTATTCTCGGTGAGCGTGGTAAACAGACGGAAGGCGCTCATGAGGGCGAGGCGGGAAGTGAGGCGGCCAAGGCAACGCAGAACCTGTAGCCTGTACCCATGCGTGTTGAGATCGTCCACAGCGCGCGCCGACTGTTGATTGGCTGGCGAGCATTAAAATCCAGCCAATGACCGTGCACATTGAAGAAATATTATGCTTGGGATTTGTATGATTTACGAAACACAGGATAACACGACTATTTTCGAAAATCAACATTGACGTTGAAGCTGCCGCCTGGTCGACGGCTTGGATCGAGGAATCCTCAGTCCGCGATTTCCCAGCTCGAGCACAAGCGCAGCAGCAGCAGCAGTAACCCACGAGAAGCAAGATGTCCTCGATTGACAGCAACGGTGAGTCGCCAGCCACGCTGCGTTGTTGTTTTGGTATCGTGGACCGTACCGTGACTCACTCATTCGCGCGCCTCAGTGACGTACGGGAGCCCGAGCAAGAGCGAGTGCCTGGAGCTGTTCCGCGCGCTCAAGAACAAGGACGAGCTGTCACACTCGTGCCGCGAGATCATGGAGATGATGGCCGCCAACGACATCGGCGTGCTGGAGAACGACCGGATCAACACACACGGCGGCAGCCGCTCGCGCGGAGGCATCAGCCACGCCGCGCTCCAGAGGCGCTACACGGGCAAGATGTCGGGCGTCAGCCTCTCAAGCTGAGCGCTCTCTCTCTTTCTCTCGTGCCATCCATCCCATGTCGGTCCGAGGCCTCGCCGCCTCCGCACCCTGTTCGCATGCGTCGGTAAAAAAAACCTATACAATACACCTCCGTGAATCCACAAATCTGTTCTGGTGGTCTACACTCGCGGTGATTACGCTTGGCAGCGTCTTCATTGCAAACGTGAGCTGCACCTGAATATTTGACTCAAGACGACCATTGACTCCCTCGCATCTATAGAAAATCTTGCAATGGTCTGAAATTGTTCCAAAGGCTTGGCATTTACTTGCCAAGCCCGGATGCAGCACGCGACTCATGAGCTCGACAGTGTAACACTGGCACCGGCCGCCTTTGCACAACAACACCAACACCATCGGCATGATGGCACCTTCCTCTTGCAGTTGGACACCCCGCCATTTACGTGATAATCCCGTAAATCGTTTGTATGGAGTTGGGTATGGCCGCTCGGAGTTGCCAATCACCATCCAAAATGGAGCTGCTCTTCCGGCGCGCGGTGCCGGGCGCTCCCGGACGCGCGCGGCTGCTGCTGGTGGCCGCGTACCGCACCAAGCGCAACCAGGCGAAGCGCGCGGCCGCGCTGGGGCAGCCGGCGCCCGCTGAGGCCCGGAAGCCGCGGGCCAAGGCGCCGCCGAGGAGCGCCAAGGGCCCGCGAGAGACCAGGCGCGCGGCGCCCGAGCCCGCGGAGCACCGCCCGAGCCTGCAGGAGATCGAGGACGAGTGGAGCGCCATGCGCGCGCGCACGACCATCATTCCGCCGCCCGTGCTGCCGCTGCGCACGCGCAAGGAGATCGAGAACACCAAGCGCATGCGCCGCCTGGGGCTGCTGCCCGAGGACGCCGACGGCGAGTGGGAGGGCTACGCCGAGGCCAAGGACAGGCCCGAGCTGCACCGGCAGCAGGGCCATAGGCAGCAGCACCAGCAGTACCAGCAGCAGCCGCTCAACTTCCAGAGCGAGCGGCCCCACGGCGGCCGATTCCCCACGCGCCGACCCGTGGCCGAGAAGGACAAACAGTTCACCAACATGCAGTCGGCGCCCGAGGAGGTCGTCGAGCGCGAGTACCTCATGCCCGACGAGCCAGAGAACCCGAAGGCGCTGGATATCGCCGTGATCGGGCGCCCGAACGCCGGCAAGTCCTCCATCATGAACGGGATGCTCGACGTGACGGTGCGTTTATTGGACAAGTTGGTAAGGAGCGAGACCGTCTAACAAATACAGCTACCCTTCTGCACAGGTCTCGGCGGTGTCGGCCAAATACAACACCACGCGCGACCGGGTGCTGGGCATCTACACGAAGAAGGACACGCAGATCACATTCTACGACACGCCGGGTCTAATTAAGCCCAAGTACGTTCGCTAGTACGTCTCATCAATGCGCACAACGGGTTAACATTTTGTGCCCATATTGCCATTGTTCAGGGAGAGTCACGAGTACGTGCGGTCGCTTGTTACCACTGCGGCGGAGACTGTCGAGAGCGTGGACATGTCCATGCTTGTCGTGGACGCAGTGAAGCGTCTTGATGACGCCGCGTTCGAAGCCATGGAGAAGGTCATCACAACATCGGCGCAAGTAGCATCACCCATTATGCTTGTCATGAACAAGTTCGACCTCGTCGGTGAGCGCGAGGAGATCAACATGAACCTGAAAATCAAAGATATTTCCCAGATGATTGAAGAAATCTACGCCCGCCACTACGATTCCGACGAAGCATCGCTGGAGCTCGATCCCCTCGCGTACATTGGCGACAACGCGCTCAAGGTTTCGGCACTTAAAGGCTACGGGATGAAGCGGTTGAAAAAGACGTTGGTGGGTCTCGCCGTCGATCGTCCATGGTACGTGCATTTGCTGGTGAAGAAACTTGTGGTAATTCAACTCTAACCGGTTAGCGTTGTTGTTTGGTGCAGGAACTACCACTCTTCGATGAAGTCGGACCAATCCGATTTGGACCTGGTGACCGAAATCATCCGCGAGAAGCTCTTCCGTCGCTTCAACAAGGAGCTGCCGTACAGCTTTGACCAAGAGAATGTGTACGTCTCGCCTTCGTTGGCTCAGCTTGGATAGGTCGACAACTAACCTCCTTCTGCAGTGGCTGGACCAAGTTCAAAGACAAGAGCATCCGGATCGACCAGGACATCTTTGTACGCGCGTACAGTTCGCAAATGATGCGATCCTTCATCTCTAGCTAACGATGTGCATGCCTGCCCGCAGGTCCCTGCCGCGCGCGTCCGCAAAATGGTCGTCGGTCGCAACGGCGACACGATCCGCTCGGTCGGCATCTCGGCCCGCGAGGAGATCGAGGAGCTGCTCAAGCGCCCCGTGCACCTCTACCTGAACGTGCGCGTGCGCGCGTAGGGCTCGAATCATAGCAGGAACACGACCACTTCAACTTGCCATTAAAACACGGACGCTGTCCACATTCTGTGAATTTCTGGAAAAGCCACTGCCGCGAGCGACTCGCCGCCATTTCCCGATCCACCGCCATGGAGTTCAAGCACGAGGGTAACGCGCTGTTCGTGGACGAGCGCTACGAGGAGGCGGCCGCGGCCTTCTCTCGCGCGCTGGAGGCGCAGCCGGGCGACGCGGACGCGCTCAGCCGGCGCGCGGCGGCGCTGCTCCAGCTGCGGCGGCTGGCGGAGGCGGCGGCGGACGCCCAGCGGGCGCTGGCGCTCGACCCGGCGCTCTCCATGGCCTCCCTGCGCCACGGGTGCGCTTCCTGCTGTCGCTATTTGGTATAAAAACGGCGAGCTGATGCTAGCGGACCCGCAGCGTGGCGCTGTTCGAGCTGGAGCGCTTCCAGGAGGCCAGAGCGGCGTTTCTGGGCGGCAAAGCGACGGTGGCGGGCGCGGCCGACGGCGCCGACGCGCAGCTGCTCCGGCGCTTCCAGACGTGGGTGCGCAAGTGCGACGCCGAGCTCGACAGTGCGTCTCGTGTGGAGCGAGCGCTGGATCTGGGCGCCTGTCGCTGACGAGTGGCGCGTGACTGGCAGGCGACGACGTGGACGTGGACGTGGGGGCCCTGGATGAGCCGGCCCCGGTACAGGCAGCGGCTGCCAGCCCGCAGAGCAACCAGCCGGCGTCGCCGCCCAAGCCGCAGGCGCCGGCAATTCGGTAGGTGAACGCGGTGAATGCGATTGTGGACTACAACGGTGCTCACGGACATGACCGGGCAGCCACGAGTGGTACCAGTCGGCGACGCACGTGACGGTCTCGATCCTGCAGAAGAAGCTCACGCAGGACGAGGTCGAGGTCCAGATGGAGCCCTCGCTGCTGCACGTGCGCGTGCGCGTCGGCGGCGAGTGGGTCGAGGCCTTCAACAGCCGGCTGTTCGACGAGGTCGAGCCCGGCGAGTCGACGTGGAAGGTGTCGGGCGCCAAGGTCGAGATCAAGCTCAGGAAGAAGGTCGGCTCCCACTGGGACAAGCTCGAGGAGGCCGTCTACAATGCGGGCGCGCAGATCGTCACGGGCCCCGCGGCGGTGTACGAAGAGAAGCAGCAGCCCGCGCGCCCGTACGCGAGCAGCCGCGACTGGAACCAGATCGAGAAGGTGGTGGGCGAGGAGCTCGAGGCCGAGAAGCCCGAGGGCGAGGAGGCGCTGCAGAAGCTCTTCCGCGACATCTACTCCAAGGCTGACGAGAACACCCGCCGCGCGATGAACAAGTCGTTCGTATGTGGGTCTGATTGATGCGTAATGCATCAAAAGAACTAACCATTGGTGCTATGATAGCAAACGTCTGGCGGCACGGTGCTGTCAACCAACTGGAAGGAGGTGTCGGACAAGGACTACGAGAAGGAGCGCGTCGCCCCCGACGGCATGGAGTGGAAGAAGTACGGCTGATCGCTGCAAGCTCGCAGCAGTGATGTAGCCATGCTGGTGGAAGACTCGGCGCCAAAAAACCCTCTACAATACAATCTCTGCGTTCAAAATTTCAAAATTTCTGTCCTTTCCAAGTCATTTTGACTCCTATATATCAGTTAGTCTTCAATAACTACTACCATACCGCCACAACAATCAATTATCACAGGCCTGTCAGCCATGAGCTCCAGTCCTGAAAGTACCGGCGACCGGCATGAGCTCGCCGCCGGCCAAGCGCTCGCGGCTGTCGCCCGGCAGCGACAGCGACGCCAGCAGCAGCAGCGCGTCGTCGTCGTCCGCGGGCTCGTCGCAGTCCCCGTCGCCGCCCGCGACGGCGCGCAAGGCGCGGCCCTCGGGCCCCGCGCCGACGCCCGTGGGCCGGCAGGCCGCCATCCGCAGAACGCCCCCGTCGCGCAAGCAGGCGACGCCGCAGCGGCGGCCCGTGGGGATGGCGCCGGGCACGCGCGCGCCCTCGGCCTCCGCTCCGGGGTCGGCGACGCCCAAGAAGCGCTTCCGGCCGGGCGCGCGCGCGCTGCGGGAGATCCGGCTGCTGCAGAACTCGACCAAGCTGCTGCTGCGCAAGCTGCCGTTCGCGCGCGTCGTGCGCGAGATCCAGCTCGAGTTCACGGGCAAGCAGTTCCGCTGGCAGGCCGAGGCGCTGCTCGCGCTGCAGGAGGCGGTCGAGGCCTACCTCGTGCAGACCTTCGAGGACGCGTACGTGAAATTGCGAGCTCTGTCGACGGATTACGGAAGACTGACGGACGGACCTCTTTGCGCATGTAGGAACCTGTGCGCCATCCACGCCAAGCGCGTGACGCTCATGGTCAAAGACCTGCAGCTGGCGCGGCGGATCCGCGGCATGGGCGCGGCTTGAGGAGACTCGCTGCTGCGTGCCGCACAAGTGTTCGCGCTGTTTTGTTATCGCCATTGCCAACCACAAGCTTCGTGATGCGCGCGGCCGACCGAGCTCCGCGTGTAAGTAGCCAATATGTAATCGCTTTTTGCTAGTGTGCGTCCAATACAGCCAACGGTCTAGACTCGAGCCTCGAGTTGGCGCGTGACTGGTGTCCGCGAACGGCGCTCTGTTCGCTCTTACCTCGCGGACCTTAACAGAGGTCACGCGGCTTTCTTGTTTTGCTCTACATCAAATCGACGTCACGGCCATGACCCAATGGTCTTGAAACGGCTCTCGAGCTTTTGTACAGACGCCCGCGGCTTCAGAGTCTTGGCTAGCATCGCAGAGCCGAGGTACTTCTTCGCAAGCTCCTGCCCAACAGCTATCATTGTCCCCAGGCACTGCGAGGAGGGTCAGCAGCACTCTCAAGAAAATGGTATTCAGCACGCATCGTACCATGGAGTGTCCATGGCGTTGGGGACAGTCGTGATTGCAGGAGAGCGACGCTGACATGCATCTGATCCACGTCACCACAGTCAGCAAGAATATTTGACTATCGACCAAGACACATTGCCCAACCAACTTACGTCTTGGTTACAAATAGTTCCTTTGATCGCTGCTTCCATTCGTTTGCAACTTCCTTTGCATCCTTGGTTGTCAGCAGCGGACCGAGCTTCACAGCAACTTCATAGTCACTGTTTGGCTGAACGAACTGGTAGTCTTGGAAAAGTTCCTACAAAATTGAACACATCAGTCAGCTACGTAATGACTTTGCTGACGAACGAGCTAGTTGACGACAAACCTGTTCGTTGCTCATGTGAACTTCAAATTTGTTGCCCGGCTCTCGCTCCCAAATCTTCTTGACAGCGATGTACGGAGGTAGAATGTCCGAGCCAACTTTTTGGACGCACACCTTCACGTTAACAAGATTGCTGCCTTTGTAAGTTCGATCTGATATAAGAGGAGAGCACATTAGTTGGTGTTACAGTTGCCATCTCATGGTAAAAGCTCACCCAGCTTGATTTCCCGTGTCGACCGGGAGTATCCAATCGCAAAGAATTCCTCCGAGCCGATAATGAGAGAAGAGCCCAGTGGAAAGAACTTTGATAGATCCTGCGAGGAGACAGCGACGTCCGCATCCTTGTTGAGGCTGACAGTGCCCGGCAATTCCATCGTGGCTGCCTTAAAAAGCACCACATAGTGCCATGCTTGCCGAGATTGGACCGACTGGGGATCAACGTAGAAGCCTAAGTGCTGGGAGCTGGTTTCCGATGCCGATGAACTGTTGACAGAATCAGGTCCAGACTCGAAGACTTGCGTAGGCGACACACTCCATATATCAGGGAGCAAAAGTTTCAGCTGATGGACCATCTTCAGCAGCACACTGGTCCAAGTAGCACCATTCAATGAGCTGCTGACGGGCACGGGTGCAACCAAGGATATTCCGTATCCATCTGCTTCGATCCTTAGCTCGTCAATGAGTTGAAGATCTTGAAAGGCAGACTCTACTAAAAGTTGGTCTAGTCGCGCGACCCGATATGAAGGAAGAGGCTCGAACAAAATCGGAACGTACTCCCTCACATACACATCGAAAGAAACAGCCTGCTCACTTTTCACTACAGCCAGCATAACGCATTAGATCAGTATCAATTCGGAGTGGCCATGCACTACTTACCACGTAGAAGTGCACTCAGCAGTGATGTCGTCTGCTTCGCGAATTCAGCGGCTCGGGGTGGCAGCACAAGCCGCAACAAGCTCCGCAGGAACAGTGCCGACGAAATCGCTTTCTAGATTACCATAATCATTCCTAAGATCGTGCGAATCACCCACGAAATATCTAAGCAACACTTACTGTGGGCGAGATGAGGCTCGAAGGCGACGAAGCGTCTACCGAGATTACCGCAAAGTTAGCCACAGAAAGAATGGAAAAGCAAGCATTTACCCCCGTACTTTTAGCCGCTGCGTTTTCTGCTTGGGTCAGAATTTTGACAACTTCTTCACGCGGCCGCGACCACGTTCGCGCGAATGACAATGCAGTGAGGCCGCAGTGATCTTGTGCAAGCGGGTCGCAGCCGTTATCAAGCAGCAGTTTGACGATCTACGGCCTGAGCCATCAGCCTAGATTCAGTGATCGGGCATCAATCACACCCGTACCTGAGGAAAGCCACTTATCGCCGCCGTGTGCAGGGGTGTCCGCCCAAACTTTGGTACCGCGTGACCAGAGTTAGCATGTTTTTGCCCGTATCAAATGCCAAGCGGAGCGAGAGCTTACCAAGTCGCGGACGTTGGGGTCGAACTGGACTCGGTCGAGAAGCAGGCCGACAAGCTTGAGCTTGACCTTCTCGGGCTTCATGGAGGCGTCGACAGCCACGTGCAGCACCGTGGCCCCGTTCTCGTCCCTGAGCTCGCGCAGGTCCGGGCGCCAATGGAGAAATCCGTCGCGGGAGTTGACGTTGCCCGAGTCGAGCCAGGTGGCGAGCGCCTTGAGGTTGGCGTTCTTGACCAGGTCGAAGAGCGCGCGCAGCACGGCGTTGGCGCTGCCCTTGGCCATCACGAAGGCCGCCGTCTGCTTAAGCTCGTGCTCGCGCGCCTCCCTGCGCGCCACCGCGAGCGCCAGCTGCGCCTTGAGCTGCGCCACCTGCAGCTGCAGCAGCTCCATCTGGCTGCGCCTCGGCGTCAGGATCCGGGGCTTCTGCGCCTCGCCAGTCGCGCTCGCGCCAATCGCCTCCTGGCATGACACCTCCATGCTCGCCAGCCGGTCGTTCACCTCCTCCATCACCTCCGCGAGCGTCCGCCCCGCGCTCGCCATCACCTGATTCCG
>JAASGX010000331.1:0-26361 GCA_023334415.1 Phytopythium chamaehyphon | reverse complement strand
TTTTGCCTGGGGAACTATACGTCACTATACGACCACTAGGTCACTAAAATTTGACTGTTGTGGCAAGTTGCCAGTATAGGGGCCGGATGGATGTATTTTGTCTTTATTTCAAAAGTACGGACGTATTTTGTCTTTTCCCCATAATTTTTTCCTACTCGTCATTTGGGCTTGTCCGTCGAAGAACGAAGCCTCGCTCGCTCGCTCGCTCGCGCTCTCTCCGGCGGCCATGGTGCAGAGCAGCAAGTACGACCTGCTGATCAAGCTACTGCTGATCGGCGACAGCGGTGCGTGGCGCTGGTCCGCTGGCCGCTTTTCGTTTTGCTGACGACCGACGCGGCCAGGCGTGGGCAAGAGCTGCGTGCTGCTGCGGTACTCGGACGACTCGTTCACGACGAGCTTCATCACGACCATCGGGTGCGTCTGGGAGATTCATGAGCGTCGAGAGTCGGGAGGGACTGACGCGCGCGTGGGTTGGGGCCCCAGCATCGACTTCAAGGTCAAGACGATCGACGTGGACGGCAAGAGAATAAAGCTGCAGATCTGGGATACGGCCGGCCAGGAGCGCTTCCGCACCATCACCACCGGTGCGTCCCCTCCCACAATGCCCGCGACACGAGCTCCCAACTAAATAACACCAACCACAGCGTACTACCGCGGCGCCATGGGCATTCTGCTGGTCTACGACGTGACGGACGACCACTCGTTCCAGAGTGCGTGTGCTTTGCGCCCCCGAGGCGTTATGATCGACACTACTGACCGATGTGACTGCCGTCTCCTCAACGTCCAGACATCCGCAACTGGATGACGCAGATCCGGCAGAACGCGTCCTCGAACGTGAACAAAATCCTCATCGGCAACAAGTGCGACGTCGACCCGTCGGAGCGGGTACGCCCGCGGCTCGGAGGCTAACGGGGAGCTATTCACTGTGACTGACGGGGTACACTACCGCTCTACGCGCGTGCAGGCGGTCACGACCAAGCAGGGGCAGGACCTCGCGGACGAGTTCGGCATCAAGTTCTTCGAGACGAGCGCCAAGAACAACATGAACATCGACGAGGCGTTCCGCTCGATCGCGGTCGACATCCAGAAGCGGCTGACGGAGAGCGAGCACGATAGATTAGACGTGGCGAGCGGCAGCAAGTTCCGCGTCGACGAGCAGCAGGAGCAGCCCAAGGAGGGCTGCTGCGCATAGCCGACGGCCCCGCGTCGGTTGCATCCGGTTGGCTTCAGCCCCTCGTCCGATCCATTATTCGCTCTATCATCCCGTAAGCCCACGTGTTTTGCATGCATTACCACCCCACTGCCACGTACTTGGAAGTAAAAGCGCGTTCGCTCCCTCTCGATCCCATGCGTGTTACGATTGACAAGCGGTCAGTTTGCACCCATGTCAGGATCATGCCACACGCGAGGAATCCCTCGAAACAGCCTATCTCCGGTTTGGTTGGTGGCGGCCATTGTGTAGCCATCCATTCCCCATCAACAGCTCCCACCAAGCGGCAGTACCATGGCGGACGAGCGAGCGCTGCGCGCGTGCGACGACGGCTACGAGGACGCGGAGCAGGCGGAGACGTGGGACGACTGGGTGGACGACGCGGCCGAGAGCTTCGCGTGCGTCTTCTGCGCCGAGACGCTGGCGGCCGAGGACGCGCTGCACGTGCATCTGGAGGCGGCGCACGGCTTCTCGCTCAGGCAGCAGATCCGCGCGCGGCAGCTCGACACGTACGGAGTCGTCCGGCTCGTCAACTTCCTGCGTCAGGCGCGCCTGGATGGCACGGCGCCCGACGAGGTCAAGCAGCAGCTCGAGACGCTCGGGACCGCCGCGTTCGCCAAGGACGAGTTCCTCAAGCCCGTCATCCCGGACGACCCGCTGCTCTACTGCCTCGACGTCGACAGTGACGACGACGACAGCGACGCTGAGCAAGAGGAGAAGCTCTCGGAGCCCGTGCAGGCGGCCAAAGTGGCCAGCGCGGCGCAGCAGATCGAGAAGCTGAGCAAGGAGAACCAGGAGCTCAAGGAGCAGATGGCCAAGTACTCGCGGCTGCTGCGCGATTTCGTGCTGGAGGAGGACACGAGCGCAGCAGTCGCCGGCCCCGTCGAGGACAAGGCCGACAATGACACGTACTACTTCGACTCGTACTCGCACGTGGGCATCCACCGCGAGATGATCACGGATCGCGTGCGCACGGATGGATACCGCAACGCGATCCTCAACAACCCGGAGCTTTTCAAGGGCAAGGTCGTGCTGGACGTCGGCTGCGGCACGGGGATCCTCAGCATGTTTGCAGCCAAGGCCGGCGCGGCCAAGGTGATAGGCATTGACCAGAGCGAGATGGGCACGGTGGCACGCCAGGTGGTGGCCGACAACGGCTTGAGCGACATCGTCACCATCATCAAAGGCAAGGTCGAGGAGCTCGAACTGCCGGTCGACAAGGTGGACGTGATCATTTCGGAGTGGATGGGGTACTGCTTGCTGTACGAGTCGATGCTTGACACGGTGCTGTTTGCGCGCGACAAGTGGCTCGCTCCGGGCGGCAACCTCTTCCCGGACAAGTGCTCGATGTTCATTCAGGGCGTGCAGGACTCGACCAAGCGCTTCGACTTCTGGGACGAAGTATACGGCTTCAACATGCGTGCGGTCAAGGAGAAGGTCACGATTCGCGACGGGTTCGTCGAGGACGTGGACTCGAAGGACATCATCACGTCTCGCGAGCTGCTCAAGGCCATTGACATTGACCACGTCACGTACGAGCAGCTAGATTTCCGGGCGAACTTTACGCTCAAGGTTGAGACGAGCGGAACATTCCATGGCTTCGTGTCCAGCTTTGACATCGGATTCGAGCGCGGCTGTGCGCGGCCAGAGTACTTCACGACGGGCTGCGAAGGAACGCCGACCCACTGGCACCAGGTGTTTTTCCACATTGACCATCCCTTCAGCGTCAGCAAGGGCGACACGCTTGAGGGCAAGTGGTGGGTGCGCCGGAATGCCGAGAACCCGCGCTTCCTGGATGTCGAGATTGAGTGGAAATCACCCAACAGCACCGACAACACCTTCACGGCGCAAAGTTTCCGCATCCACTAGGCGACTTGGAACATTCCTGACACACATGCAGACACAAATACACGTTTTACACCATCATCGACAATGAGTTTGTAAGCTTCACTTCAATTGATTCGAGTAATTCTGGTCGTCTTATGTCGGGGTTTGTCCTTGCTGCTGCTTGACCTGGCTGATGACGTCCTTGACAAGGACTGACATGGCCGACACTTTCTCGAACTCCTCACCTTCTGGCACCGGTATCAGAGCTAAACACTGGAGAAGTAAATGGTGGGTAGCTGTGAGGGATGGTGCGCGGTCTAGATTCTCGACAACAGGGTCTGCGACCAGTGGGGGCTGAGATATGTTGATTACCCACAGGAACACATCGGCGGGCAACACACTCATGATCATAGCGTACTGGGGCTCCGCCTTCATGCGCTGGAGAATAATTGCCAGCCTCGCCCTTGCAATTGATCCTAGCTTGGACACCAGACGATCCGGATGCTTCATCTTATCCATCCAAAGATCACCAAGCTCATCTTGGCCACTTTGATATAGGAACACGACATGCTCCTCACGAATCACCTCGAGCGATAGCCCAAAAGCATCTGCAAGCGAGAAGCCCAATGCTTCATCGTACCGCACGAGCTGCTTAAGAAATGCTGAGCGTTCACTTTGGATGACTTCTTCTAGATGCGGTTGGTTTGTAGTTTCCACAGCCACCTTTGACGCCATTAAAAAAGTATTTGGGCGACAAAGACTACTCCCACGATTTGGGAAGAGTTTCACAATGGAAACTGGTGTAACTGCGGTAGCGGCGAAAGAGTCGAGCAACAAGATAAGACTTGTGTGGTCGGTGATCTGATCGAGCGAGAGCTCTCGGAAGTCAAATGCAGCCAAAGCCCGCATCAGTGAAGCTTCATCACGCGAAGGAGGCCACCGACGCCCATACACTCCTCGAAGCTCGCTAACAGGAACCCCCCAGCGGGCATCGTCGGCTAGACTTTCTAACTTGTACTCGAAAACCATCTCGATCTCATCAGAAATCTCGTCATCATCATCGTCATCGTCGTGGGCATCATCCATCTCAACACGAAGCGCTTGGTGGTCTGCACTGTTAGCACTGGTGTGAAGCGTCTTAGCACACGTCGATACAATGAGTAGTAGGTTCTTGATAATGCCAAAGAACCGTCGCGCCACTTGAGGCTGGAGCCCTCGTTGCGGCTTACGTCCAGCTGCACTTTCTTCCCAAAACGAGATCAATGTCACGACATGGACGCGAATGTACTTCTCCCAGATGTACACGGCGAGTGCTGCTTTCAATGCCAGTCCCGATAATGCGTCAAGCTCTAGTAGAGCATCTTCTAGCTGCTGCATATCGGAGCGCTCCGAGTTCCAAGCGGCACAAAGAACGCTTACACGGAAACAACAGAGAGAGTCGGCTTCCGAAAACTGCGGGAACGCAACAATAACGGCGGACCAGTCTTTCATCGCTTGAGCGTTTCGACAATGCTCCATATCTGCGACCCAGCCATCCAGATCTACGTCCTTGGGGCCATGAGCAACCGAACCAGACGGATTCGAAGGCGGAATGGTGAGATCATCTTCTCCTGGTTCATGACCACCGTTGATTTGCATGACTGCAACAGCTCGCATGATCTCGTCGACATTTTCGACAGCCTCCACAGTCAATCGACCAGCTCGACCAAGGCGAAGCGATAAATGAACTGTTTTTGCGATGCAGTCCTCGAGCACTCGCCATCTCACGCCACTGCCCACACTCGTAATCTTCCCCAGAGTAGCTTCTTCCAAGTGCTTCGCTGCTTGGACTTCACCCCAGCAGCAATATTGACTTAGAATAAACGCGTGGAAGAGTTTAGAGGTCCGCCAGCATGCCGAAAAAACGGTCTTCATATCCGGCGTACATCCTGTCAAATGGCGCACCGATTTCTTTGGGAGAAACGCGCCTTCAGCGGTTGTCGCATCGTTTTCTATAGAGGGAAATTCGTCAGCGGTTGAAGTTGCAAGCAGAGGCTGCAGCCAGCGCTGTAGGGCTGAAGACTGGGCAGGAGGTGGAAGGCCCAAAACAACTCCTAGTGGGAGTGAAAGGAACCACTCTAAAAACAACGAGGTTTGCGTCGTTCGTGGGAGGAAGATCGAGTCATGCAGGCTTTGGATTTCCTGTTTATTTTTGGAAAACAAAAGTGTCAGACCAACACATTACCACTCAAGGCGGTTTGACTTACCTGGACTGCGAAGACGCTAGATAGTACGGGAAGAAAGATAAAAGCGAGAAAGCAGTCCTTGCGCGCAGAACTCGGGAAGCTTCGCAATACAGACAACTGGAGTGTGTGAAAAACCTCGCGAGAAAACGCCTCGCGACTTTCAGCATCCTCGTGGAGGGCAAGGATATCACGGCGTCGAGCTAGTTCTGGATCGCTAAAAGGCATCGAGAAATACTCGAGAAACACCCAAGCATTCAGCCTGCTAGCAGCTTCAACCACTTTGCGAGTCTTGACACGCGAGTCATCATCAATTAGGAACCCGGCTCGTCGATATAGTTCAAGCCACGGAATTAGACGCGTCAATTCACCCGTCTGAATCTTCGCCGCGACAGCTTCCCTAAGCGATTTGCCTTCCGTGTTGGATAGGAACCCTTGGTAGCTACGGCGAAACTCCTATCAAACAAAGAAACCGAAATACTCAATGTGTCGTTCTTCTACTTGGTCAGTGAACAACAAAGGAATGCGCTTACCGTTTCAAATCCAATGAAGGCGTGCACAAGACGATGAAGCCACTGAATGTTCCAGCCAAAGAGAATCTCTTGGCCCGTCGGAGTTCTTGTCGCCATACTGCTGGTAAGGGTCTATGAGCAACATTTGTGTGAGGCAATGAGTACGGAGCGCAAGACACCACAAGACTTACCATTTCTATCCTCTCCAGTGCCCTCAGAAGAAATGACGCACCAAGTGGCGACATCTCTGAGTTTAACAAAACCTCTAACAGGGA
This sequence comes from Phytopythium chamaehyphon, assembly GCA_023334415.1. NCBI lineage: Eukaryota > Oomycota > Peronosporomycetes > Pythiales > Pythiaceae > Phytopythium > Phytopythium chamaehyphon. Next base: position 20,315 of record JAASGX010000331.1, on the reverse strand, counting down.
ATCAAAAGTTGCAAGTGACGAAAGCTTCCCAATGCTATCGAGGAGTGTATCCAAGGAGCCACAATCAGATACCCCGGTTTTTTCGGTACGCTTCTTGACAAATGCATGAAGGCCGCCGATGATTTGATGCACGAGAAAGTTTTCTTCTTGTAGCCTGTTTTGCGTAAAATACTTCATCAAAATCGCCGGAGTGGGCAATCCTGGCTTCAACTCGAACACCTCTGACATTCGCTCGTCTGCCTTTGTAACGATGAAGCACTTTGCTTTTCGAGTCACCGGGTCGACGCGAGTAAAGAGCCGCGCACTATCCCCAACAGCTAGCGTAAACACTCTCGGTCCGTATTGAGCTCGCCAGACCTCTACGATACCGCGCTGAGCCGAGTAAATGACCAAGTAGAGTCCTTGCGGACGGCGCGCGCCTTCAACTGCTTGCATCCAGCCGCACTGAGCGTATCGATACCCCTTCCACATCCGGATAATGATCATTCTCGACGTATCGACAAGCATGATACGCCCAAGAGTATCTGAAATGGCTGCGAGCCGGCCGTTCGGGCTCAATACGAGCACACGGCACCGTCGACGCTCATCATCAAAGATACCTCGTGAGCTGTGAATTGGAGCAGGAACATGCTCGGCTGCTGCATCGATAGCACCAGAACCGATTTGTGCGTATGAGGCAGCCGCCTGCTGTAACTCTCCATCTTCATTCTTGGCACCACTCCACCCCCAGCTCTTGGCAAAGTTCCACATAGCACCCGCCGCTCTTGTCGCCATTGCGGTCGCAATGTGCGCCAGATGCACGATAGAGTTATGGTCATTGCCAGCTTGGTAAAAGGAAATAAATGGACTGGATCCGGCGCTTATAATCGATTGGACGCCAATTCGCGCGTGTGCCTGGAAAATCGTCGGGCGCACCGATCCGCACGGGACGGCCGCAAGAATGTCAGACTGGTCGCGCAGAGAGTACTTGCGGAACTTGCTAGCTTGCGCTGGGCCTGCTCAAGACGCACGTCCAACCATGAGCCCTAGGGGCGCCATTTGCAACCTGCTTCCACCCACGCACCGAACATGGTGGCGTTGATTTGTCCCAGCAGCTCGGCCATCTGCACGATGGCGACCGTGGCGTCCTCGTACAGGATCCAGAGCTCGCTGTCGCGCTGCGCGCCGCCCCCAAACGGCCGCCGCCCGCCGGCGATCGACACGCAGTGGTTCACGTCGAGCTTGGTCACCCCGACCGAGTGCAGTTTCTGCCGTGCCATCACCGTCAGCCTCCTCCTCCTCCTCGTCCTCCAGTCGCCGCACCTGCTCGAAGCGCAGCCTGCCGTCCCTCGCCAACACGCGCACCACGCCCGTCGCGTACCCGACCGCCAGCAGCTCGTCGCCGACCCACTTGACGTCGCGCACGCGCTCGCGCTCGCCCGCGTCCGCCAGCAGCGCCAGCGGCTGCGCGCGCGCCCCACTGGCCGCCGCGCGCGCCTCCTCGAGCGTCCGCGCGGCCCCGCGAGCGCCCAGGGAGCCGCCGGAGGCGCAGAAGACGCGGCCAGCGAGCCCCGCGGCCACGGCGCCATCGGCCGCCACGTCCATGCGCACGCGCGCGTCCAGCAGCGACACGGCCGCCTCGTCACCTTCGCCGTCGACAGGCGAGCGGAGCGCGGCGCCGTCCACGCGCAGCGCCAGCGCCAGCGCCGAGGCCGCGCCGTCAGCCCCGTCCGCCATCTTCTCCACCTGAAGATTCTTCAGTGAGAGAACAGGCGAAAATGACTAAAAATGGGCGTGATCTTTAAAATAATGACAAAAAGCACTTTCTGGGACTCAGGTTGAAGTGGAAGTGTAGCCATGTCGAGAGTGACCTGGTCACGCGTCACGCCCAGCGGGACTCGCCCGTGAGCGAGTTGTAATAGTACGGCAGCCCCGAGCTGGCGTCCACGAGCTGCGCCCAGGCCGAGGTGGCGGCGCCGGGCGCCTGCCAGTCGTCCGGCTCCTCCACGGCCTCGGCCACATACTGGTACTCGGCTGACCGCATGTACTCGTCGTAGGTCTGCGCGCTCTCGCCCTCGGCCTCCGCTTGCGGCTTCAGCCGACTCGCCTTCCTGAACGCAGCCATATCGATCCACTTGTGCGCGCTCTTGTTGCCCTTGGAGTGGATGATGGCGAAGCACCCGAGGCAGTAGGGGTCCTGGCACTCCTCGCACCAGCGCGTAGCCTTCATCTTCTCGCACTCGATGCAGCGCGTGGCGCCCACTGCCTTCCACGTGTGCTCTCGACGCTTCGCCGACTGGTGCAGCTTTTCAAAGCAAGCGTCGCAGAAGAAATCCTCGCACTGATCGCATTTGCGGCGCGCATCCTCGTCCTCGCACTCAATACACAGCCGGTCGTCGTCGTCGTCTTCGCTTTCCTCCACCTCCTCGTCTTTGGCAGCGTCATGCTCACTCGCTCGTGGGCTTCGCTTCGGCAAGTTTGACGTCTTGGCCGCAAAGGCAATGTCATCTTCCCCAGGGTCCTCAATCACCCTACCGTCTTGAAGAACAAGCCGGGTGTCTACCTTCGTGTAGCCTGTTGAGGGAGGTGCCCACAACGACTCACCGGTCTAGATGAATGAAAATATGAGTTGTCTCGATACCAATACCCAATTAATCGGAAAAGCGGTGCACCCTCACCTCCCCGTTGTAGTAAAACCACTGGGTTTCTTCGTCACTCCAGTACTCGACCCACAGACGTGCCAACTTAACTAGCTCCATGAATCGTTCCCGACGCACCATTTCAACTCGGCGTTTTGCCTGCCTGCAACGCACAAGCTTCTGGATTTTGGTCGCAGCCTGGGCACGCCATTTTTTCTTCTCACGCAGAGCGACAAGCTTCAGCTCTGTTGCCAACCTCGCGCTGCACAATGCACCAGCTTTGTTAGCTACAATGCTCGACAATTCTTTAACGACAGCTCGCACACTTACCGATGGCCACGATACACTTTCTGGATATTGATCGCAGCAGCGTGCCTTCGCAGTTTCTCTTTTCTATCTTCTTCACAAAGCCGTTCTAGTTGTCTTCTTGCAAGCCAACCGCGTGCAGCGGTTTGGATTTTGGTTATAGCTCGATCTCGATGCCGCTCAATTTGACGCCGAATGTACTTGGCTCGGCCAAGGCGTCCACGATATCGGCGCTGAATACGGATTGCAGCAGTTGTAAGCTTGTGGGCTTCACGATGGCGCGCAATATTTCGACGAGCTTTGCGTCCGCGATAAATTGCCTGCAGCTTGGTGGCAGCAACATTTACGCGCTTTTCGCGCCGCATTTTGGCAACACGCTTTCGAGCGAGATATCGCCGAGCAGTGCTTTGGATCCGCGTAGCCATAAGCTGTCTGCGCTTGTTTAGGCGTTTCAAGCGCAAGAACCTGCGGGCGATGCTACCTCGGAATATGCGTTGAAGCTTTATGGCAGCCGCTGTTTGAAGAGCATGCAGCCGCTGAGCTTTGACCAGGCGGAAAAACATTCGACCTCGGTACCCGCGCCATGCCCGTTGAATGGTCTCAATCGACTCGGCTTCTAGTTGTGCACGATCAAGGGCCTTTTGGTGCGCGTAGTCCGACCACCACTTTGTCCACGCATGCCTCAGCTTTCGCTGACTCCAATTGAGCAGGAACATGTTGAGCTTCTTGCTGCCTTTGTACATGAGGTACGCCTGCATCTTTTCCTGCTGCTTTTCAAACGCCACAACGCGCTTCCATCGCTCCAAAGCCACTCCTTGAAAGTTGTACAACAACCTACGGAATATGTTTTCGACTTTCTCGCGGCCCCAACGTTTGAAGTAGAGCTACATTCGCGGCATGTTTTGTCATGATATTTATCTTTTGCCACCACCAAACCAAATCACGGAAGCTGGACCCCACCTTTGTTCGAAGCTCGGACGCTGGGCATATCCTCTGTGCTGACGTAATGTCATTCTTGACGAGTCGTGTAAAGTGTTGCACGTTGTATAAGGATGATTCGAGCTCGCTGCGCAACGAATCGCTTCGAGATAAGTCACGCCCTCGCTTTGCCTTTTTCACTCCTGAAGCTCGCTGGACTCCTCGTACGCGAACATTTTTGCGAGCAGCTATCGATGCCACGTTATGCACCTGGTGAGGAAGGCCAGCATCTTGGCCCGGTGCAACCTGGTTTGTTCGCCATGAGCGCTGTGGTTCTGTTCCCTGGCCTCTCAAACTTGCTTCGAGCTGCTCAATCTCGTCAATTGACAGTCCAAGCGCTTCACTTGCTTGCTTCCGTTCCCGGTCTTCTTCCAAAATCTCTACCGTGGTAGTTGCCATTGCCCGAGCTGCTCCGTTCACATTTACAGCTGGAAGCCGAAATATTGGAAGCACATGCTGTGAATCCCCACCGGAGGGCGCGAGCCCTATCTCGAACGGCGTGTCACCGCTGGTGGTGAGAATGGGCATGATATCAAGCTTGGAGCGCACAATGCGCGGCAGTCCGGGATCCTGAGCAGATGGGGTTTTCGCTGGTGCAGTATTCTCGTGTTTCCATCTTGACTTCTTGTCTGGTACCAGCTTTGAAGGTCGTTGATTCCGAGAAGCCCCTGGTGAATTACCCTCGATCAGCTCTCGTGGAATTCCTAACCGCTTCACGAGCTCCTCTGTCGTGGTCGGGTAGGGCACTGTTACGTTGACTGCAGTCATAGCCTCTGGCTGTTGGCGCTCGTACTCTGCGAGTTTGAGACGCCATTCGCTCTGAAGTTTTGACCGTGTTCGCTCTAGCTCCTCGAGCAGCCGAAGCTCGTGGTTTGCGAGCCTGTGGACAGCGTCTGAGTGAGGAGTGAGCGAGTTGGGTCGTACGTCATCATCTCGATTGGCGGGATTCTTGGCTCCGAGGACCGGAGGCGTATCACCACTGCCAGTAGGTTGTGACGCATCCACTTTCTTTGCCGGCAACGATGTGCCAGGCGAGAGGGCCCCGCCAAACAGTAGCATGAAGAATTGAAATGCGAATGCAGGCCACAATCGGATGGTAAAAATACTGTCTGGGTCATGGACATACGTTTTCGCTTGGTCGTTACAGCTACATAATAGTAGGCTACGAGATGCCTGTAGGTAGGCCAGGAGATGGACGAAGTAACCCGCGAACCAGCCAACACACGCTCACAGCTTGAAGTGGATCAGCATGAGTGTCGCGGCGACGCTGAGGAAGACGTGAGAGAGCGCGTTGTGGTTGAACTTGTCGTTGTTGGGGCTCCAGACGAGGCCCTGGATGAGCCCGCCCGTGAGCTTGATGACGTACACCAGCAGCTCGTTGCTCGAGTGTCCCCACTGCCAGTCGAAGGCCATGGAGCTGGTGACGGCGCCAAAGCCGAGGACGGGGAGGAATCCCGCGAAGAGGAACATGGCGTGCATGTTGATGCTGGCCCAGATGGCGAGGCCGATGTAGACCATGGCGGCGAGCACGACGATGGAGTAGGCCCAGGTCTCGGGCAGGTAGCGGCTGGCGGCGAGCGAGAGCAGCGCGAAGTTGGAGAGGATGGAGCAGCCGAGCACGACTCGCCAGAGCGCGTCGATGGCTCTGTCGACGGTCCTGCGCTGCAGGTGCACGCCGAAGATCTTGGCCGTCTTGACGAGGCTCTTCTCCTGCTTGTGCACCATGGAGCGCAGCGCCTCGAAGGCGAGGTGGTGCAGCAGCCCTCCGAGCGCGGCCGAGATGCCCATGGCGACGAAGTAGATGAGGTACCAGGTGCTGTGGCCCGACTCGTTGGCGGCGAAGAGCGCCACGTAGACGGCGAAGGCGAAGCACTGGACGGCCAGCAGGTAGTCGGTGATGAAGCACGCGGGCTGCGCGTCCCACTCCTCGCCCGTCGAGTCCCGGTACGCCCACAGCGACCAGCTCTCGACCTCCTTGACGGCGTTGCGGCACGCCTCGGCCACGGACGCGGACGCCGCCCGCGTGCGCTGAGACAGCGTCGCGCCCTCGCTGCTGAAGCCGCTGGCGGGCATCTGTCGCTGCAGTATGGAGCTGGAGCTGTAGTGTGGAGCTGTAGTATGGAGCTGGAGCTGGAGCTGCGGCTGCGGCTGCGGCTGTAGTAAGCGAGGAGCTCAACCAGCGAGGGCTCAGCGCTTGAGCTCGACCGGGCGATTCGACTTGTGCCACGCTTGGACCGGAGCTCGAGAGGTGCGAGGCGGTTTTGCCAGCTACCGCAGGATGTTTTCGGCCAATGGGAGGGCCCGAAGCGGGGTTTTGACCAATGGCAGGCAGCTGTATTTTCGCTCAGGGGAGGGAGGAGCCAGGCCATGTTGAGCTCGAGATTCCCTCGCTTGATGGGTTCGATCCGAGGCTCGAGCTATTCCCCATGATGGCCAGGGCCGCTATGGACACCATGGCCGATGCTACAAGCACCGCCAGCACGGAGCCAACGGAGACACAAGAGCCATGCAGGCTTGCTGCGGACTATGCACGCTGCCGACCGTGCTGACTAGCGAAACGCGCCCGCGGGTCTTTGTGCCAGCGCCCCCTCGAGCTTGAGGAGGAGGACTTCCAGGCGCAGAGCTCTCTGCCTCGACTGCAAATGGCTTCAAGCCAACGCCAACGCCACGCTCATCTCATTGATACTAATTAATCTGTACACCAGTAGTATATACTTCGCGATCGACATCACTTGATAAGGCGCTTCTGCGGCAGTTCTCGGGACAAAGGATACACAGCGCATCCCAAGTCGAGTAACAGAGGGCAGCACCGCACTGGAAAACATTACGTGGAGCTTGCCCGCCGACACCAACCCGCAGAACCGCCACTTCCGACATCGTCACGCCAGTAATGTTCTGCCGAGCCTGCTTGCACGGTGTTGAAAGCGTACAAATGCGATACTGCAATGCCCAGTCCCTTTTATCCGAGCGGTTAGCTCTGGTTCCTTCCTGCTCTGCAGCGCCGCCAGTTCCTTCTCCAGCGCAATCGCCTTCCCCTTTAGCGGCGGATGCGCGCTATGCGGCGATAGGCCGCCAGCAGCTCCTGTTGGTTTCGCTGGCTTTGTTGGTTTTGGTGGTCATGCAACATTACAAGTCGGCTCATGACCCTCACGCCAAATGGACCGGCAAAAGTTATGTATTGTGAACGGTCTGCTGCGCCAAGGCTTCCGCCGCCTTGCCAGTCCTTACAGCTTAGTTCAGGATGAACTGGTTCAGCAACGCCAGCGCTTCGGCGGGCTTGTCCTCCGGGACCATGTGGCCCGCGCCACGCACCGTCACGAACTTCATCGAGCCAAAGTCATCGACAAAGCCCGCGATCTGGTCCGAGTCCGTCAAGGTCCACGCCATCTTGCTGGCCGCGCGCGTCAGACCCAGCGATTGAACGGCCCACTGGCCGCTGATAAAGTCGCACGACATGTCCACGTCGCCATGGTAGATGATGCCTTCAACACCGCTCTCCACCAGCGACGACCACACCGGCGTCACCACTTCGGCGATGTCCATGGTGTACAAGAGCGCCTTGTTCGTGAGGACCGTGGCCGCTGCTTCGTCCGAGATGCCAGCGACGAGCGCGAGAGGGAACGTCGCCGACGTGTACGACACGGCGTTCCACTGCGGCACGAGCGGGTTCGCGTGCAGCGCGTCGCGCACCTCAGCAATGTTGAAGTACGAGTTGGGCTCGTCGAACGAGATGCACACGGCCAGCGTCATGCGGACTGGGCGGTTCACTTCCTGCGTCGCACCCAGCAGCTCCGCGAGCATCTCTCCGATGGAGCCGGAGGACTCGCCGCTGACACAGTCGCTGTAGATGTCGTAGTTGTTCAGGTTGAGGTCCGAGATGGTGCTGTCGAAAGTCGACAGCGCGTCTTCGCACGAGTCCGTCAGGTTCGTCGGCAGCGCCTCGCCGGGACGGAGCTCCACCGGGCAGACGTCGGCGACGGCGAAATAGTCCTCGGGCGAGATGAGACCATGGTGGTACGCAAAGGCCGGCGCACTGAGCGTCGAGAACTCGTTGACGGCGTTGCCGACCGAGAACTTGGTCAGGTTGATGATCTCGCTCTCGTTGCTCGCGGCGCTATTGCCTTCCACGATGCGCTGCGCCGCCAGCGGCACGTACACGCCCGCGTAGCTCTCACCCATGATAATGAACTCGTTGGCGCGCAGCCACGGGAACTTGCCGAAGAACACCTGCAGCATGCTGTACAGATCGTCCGCCTGCGCGTAGTCGCCCGACGAGTAGACGCCACTGGCGTTGTACGTGTAGCCGACGCCGATGGGGGACTCGATGGCGACCAGGTTGGCGTTCAGGTTCCACGCATATTTGTTCGTGCGCAGCGTCGTGCCGTCGTCGTTGATGAGCAGCGGGCCGAGCTCCGTGAACAAGCCCAGGAGTGAGCTGGCGCCGGGGCCGCCGTTGAGCCACAGGATCACCGGGTCCGTCTCGGATGTGTTGCTCTGCGACTCGGCAAACACGTAGAAGCCCTCGCCGCCGTTGTCGATGTTGAGCGCGCCGGAGAAGAGTCGCGCCGTGTAGCTGTCAGGGATGCCCGGGAGGCCAGAGATGAGGTCGCTGGCGCCGGTGAAGCTGTCGTCACTGGGGCTGCTCGAGCTGCTCGAGCTACCTGCGATCATGTCGGTGGAGGAGCTGCTCGAGTTGAAGTCCGTGGCCTGCGCTCCGACGGCCAGAACGGCGAGACCCGCGGCGATGCGCTTGAACATGGCGGCGTTCTCGCTGGTCGAGTCCTCACAGGTGGGTGCTTGGTGAGACGCAAATGGCAAAATGCAGTGGTTCAGCGGCGGTTTCGATGATGAGTCCCGGTGGACACGGATCTCAGAACTGAGATCTACATTACTATACTATTACACCTGCACACGGACGGATGGCTACACGTCGACCTCGAGGCGCTCGTCCTCCGAGTCGGAGAACTGCAGCGCGTCCTGCAGCGGCAGCGACCCGCGCTCGCCGCTCTCCATGAGCACGAACGAGTTGGCCGGAGACAGCGACGGCGGGCCCGACAGGATGCAGGAGCCCGGCGTGATCGGCGAGGCCGACGAGCGCTCGTCCCACACGGCCACGTCGCGCGTGAAGTCGGCGACTCGGCGCCTGGGCGACACGGCGCTGGCCCGCAGGATCGCGAGCGTGGTGCGGTCGTCCAGCAGGATGGAGCTCGGGAGTCCGTCACTGGTCGCGTACACCTGGCTCCAGTCCGAGAACCGCAGGTTCGACTCGCCCGTCTCGGGCGACTCGGGCGCCTGCATCGCCTTCGCCTGCGTCCGCGACCGCCGGCGGATCCAAACCACGACGCCCGCCGCGACGCACACCAGCGCCACGAGCAGCACCACGACCACGACCGTGAACAGCGATCCCGTCATGCCGAACATGTGATTGTCGGAAAGCGTCATCACGGTCGTCGTTGTCGCTGAGCCGTCGACCTCAGGGGCGATCACGCTCGAAGCCGAGACAGACTCTCTCGGCCTCCCAAACACGGTGGCGGTGTACGCCTCGCCGCTCGAGCGAATGCACGAGAGTTGCCCCAAGAACGACACGTTCTTCTGCTGGGAAGCCATGCGCACAAAGGTCTGGGCCAGCACAACTTGCTGCGTCCACTCAGAGGCGGCATCTCTCGAAAGCGCCACCGCTGCAACGGGGTCTTCTCTGTCCACCGCAAAGGGGTTGCAGGCGTCGCTCTGCAAGCAGCTCGGGTAAATCTCAGCGGTTAGCTGGGTCTCGTTGTCGGTAGCTTCTAGCCCGCAGGCCACTGCAAAATTTTCACCGCTCGACCCCGAGCTGGGGCTTGGCGCGACTGAGAGCGTGATGTTCAAGCCTTGCGATTCCTCCACGGTCTCTACAGCCAACGTCAGGGCCACTCCACAAGCCGTGGACACTGCATCTTCAGCACCAGTGGCTGCATCAGATCTCCAGCAGTAGGTGGTCGAGCCGTCGCCTTGAACCGCCTCTACGAAGCAACATCTCGATCAGCAAGTGTCATCCCCACGATGCACATGAGCCCAGCCCGAACCTGCAGATCCATTCGCAGCACTCGCCGCCATGAGCCCTCCCGCCAGAAGAGCCCTGGACCTGGACACCGCCCGGTCAGCCCCGCAGCGCCGTCGAGCTGAGTGCCTCGCCATGGCCGTCGCAGTTGCAAACTGGGGCCCGCGAGCTTCCACGGGCGCCACCTCGACAGGCTCCGAGAGACTTTGAGAGACTTCGAGCCTCCGGCGACTTGAGCTGACGGCCGCGGCGCTCGCTTCTACGGCGCCGGACTTCTTTCTGCCGCCGACACCGAGCTGCTGCAGGCGAGAGAGACCCAGCGATAGCGTGCGGCTGGCTGCGGCGGTCAGCGCGCGCCCGTCGCCCGGAACGTTTCCTCGGCCTTCCGCATCATGCAAAACCATGGAAGCAAACCCATTTAGCCGCTCCGACTTGAACCCCTTGCAATTGATGTGAAGGTTAAATATTGGGATTCTTTTCTCGCTTTACCATATCAATCGAACCCTGGAAACGTATCACTGAACCTCTAAAGGCATAACGAAAGGGCGGCGCATGGGATGATGTGCTTGCGCGACTGAATATCTTCCAACTTCGACGTCAAATGCAATCGTACTAGACCTATAGATGGAGTTCTGTGGATACTATTGCTTCGTGGTGGATCACGGAATGACCTGGTAGGCGTATCGCGAGTGCCGCCGCTGGATGGCTGTCAGCTGAAGTCCGCACGCGAGCGCCACGCAGGACAAGGCGGTGACGAGCAGGAATGTGGCGCGAAAACACGAGGGGCCGACGCACTTTTCGCTTCCGTCAGCTGCAGTCGTGGCGTGCATGTGGTACAGGTACGAGGACAGCGGACTCAGAATGAGCGGGTACCCGATGCAGTTCGCCAGGCTCAAGAGCCCGTAGTTCTTCCCAAAGTGGAGCAACCCAAACTCCTCGCGGATAATAACTGGGAAGCAGCCGAACATGGCTCCTTCTGCCGCGCCCGCAAGCACGACTGGAAGTATGAGTAGACTCGGTGAACACGCGAGGAACAGCAGCTGGGTCCCAATTGTCAGCGCTGCCGCGAGCGCAACAAAAGCCCCTCGAGGCGAGCGAGAGAGAATGTGGTCCGACGCCACGCCGGTTGCGAGTCGCGAAAGCGTGTTGCTCACCGAGAACAGACCGACCATGAGTGGAACTTGCTCCAACGACCCACCCAGCGACTCGATGATGAAAGCCACATTCGACATGACGAAGAGACCGGCGCCAATGACTATGAGGACTGGGATGAACAGTAGCGCGAACCTCAGCTCCGACAGCAGAGCGATGCCAGTGATATCCACTGCCGGTGTGGCTGCGAGCTTGTGTTGGAATTCCTCGCTATCAAAATCGGCTGCCACCGCCGCGTTCCCATCAATAGCTTCGAAACTGAGGCGTCGTGGTTCTTGCGAAGGTCGGTAGAAGACAAGCCAGCCTGCGAGGCACACCACTTGCAGATACGCGCCGACAAACATGAAGTATCCGGGGACGTCTCCGTCGAACGCGTCGTGGAAGACGAAGGCGAAGCACGCCCCGCCACAGCTGTAGGAGGACGTCAGCAACGCCATGACCTTGCCTCGGTTGGCGTTGCCGAAGAGCCCCTCATTGGGCACGATGGACGCCAAGATGCTGAAGGCGCTGAAGAGCCCAACCGCCAGCAGCCCAGCGCCAACGACCACGGGGCTCATCTGTGCCCCAAACTCCCGCAATCCAACCGAGAGGAACGCGTAGGTGCACAGCAGCGAGGTGCCGCTGAGCAGCACGCTCTTGTAGGGCCCGAGCCAGTCGAAGGCGACGCCAGCTACGAACGTCAGGTAGGAGCCGAACATGGCCATGGCCGAGACCGTCGAGATGCCCGTCTGCGACGCGCGCAGCAGCAGCTTGAGCTCCGCGTTCCATGCTGAGATGGCGTAGATGGAGCCCACGCCCAGCATGAGGCACACGCCCGCAGCGAGGCTGGCGAGGCGGCGCAGTGTCATGTGAGACTTTCGCGAGTGGCCTCCTGCGCCACTCATCACAAAATTAGCGACACCCGATTGGCGGGAAGGCTGCATTTATTAGATTCTAGAGCGCGTGATTGGCCAAAACGGTTGCTTCAACTGTGACGTCAGCCTTGACAGTGTGGATGGATACATCAGGGCAGTGGCGCGTACTGGTGCCTCCGAGCGAACTGGAGGCTCGCGGCCAGCGACGCGAGGCTCAAGACGACCACGAGCAGGAACACGGGGCGGAAGCACTGGTTGCCAACGCACTGGCTCACGCCGGCCTCGGTCGTCGTGGACGAGAGGCGGTAGAAGAAGGAGCCCAGCGGATTGAAGAAGAGCGGGAACCCGATGGCGTTCGCGACGCTCATGAGCCCAAAGTTCTTGCCAAAGTGCTTCGAGCCGAACGTCTCGCGCGTGAGCACGGGGAAGGCGGCGAACATGACGCCGTCCGCGACTCCCGCCAGCGTGATCGGGAGCACCAGCCAGGAGGCAGGGATCACGACGAACAGCGAGTGGATGCAGGCTACGAGGACCGAAGCCAGACTGATGAAGTAGGCGCGAGGGAACGACTCGCGCACGTGGTCTGAGACGGCGCCGACGACGAGCCGGCCGCTGCAGTTGCCGACGGAAAACAGCGAGACCATGACGGGGATCTGCTCCACGTGACCCTGCCGGGTCTCGACGATGAACGCGATGTTGGCCATGACGAACAGCGAGGAGCCCACGAGAATGAAGACTGTCGAGAACAGCAGCCAGAAGCGCGAGTCCGCCAGCAGCGCCCTCCCGGTGATGTCCACCCCAGTCACCAAGTAGCCGTCGAGGCTTTGCGGCCCGGTCTTGTCAACCGAGAGCATCGGTGCAGGCATGAACTCGTCGAGCGCGTGCTCGGGAGCGCTGGCAATACCGAGCTCGGGGTCGTCCTTGGCCGGTCGGTGGAGCGCCAGCCACGCGAAGGCGAACACGGCCAGGAACATGGCCGCCATGAACCGGAAGTAGGCGGGCACGTCGCCGTCGAACGCGTGCTGGTAGATGAGCGCAAAGAGCGCGCCGCCAGCGCTGAAGCCCGCGAACTGGAGCGCCATGATTTTTCCGCGGTTGGCGTCGCCGTAGAGCCCCTCGTTGGGCCCGAGCGCCGCGAAGACGCCGAAGTTGGTGGCCTGCCCGACGACGGCGAAGACGGCGCCGACCGCGAGCGGGCGCATGGCCTCCGGGCAGTGCTCTATGCCCGTGTAGAGCGCGAGGAAGGCGGTCGAGAGCAGCAGGCCGCCCAGCAGCACGCTGCGGTGGGCGCCCACGCGGTCGAAGACGGCGCCGGGCGCGACCGAGAAGTAGGCGCCGAAGGCCGCGAGCGAGCCCACGAGCGAGATCTCGGCCTGCGAGTAGCCCAGCAGCGCCTGCAGCTGCGCGTTCCAGGCCGACAGCGCGTGGTTGGAGCCCGCGCTGAGCATGAGCGCGAGCCCCGCCAGCAGGCTCGCGCGCCGGCCCAGGTGGGGCATTTGGTCGGCGGTGGTGATGACAATGGCTACGGGTACAGGTTTTTAACATCATAACGGACGTTATTGCAGCGACCTCAGACTCAACGTAACAACATACCGGACGTGATTGCAGCGACGGCAGTCAACTGCCAGCCTCGTTTCTGCAGTTGGCGTCGTCCGGTTGGAGTTCGGCGAGGGCTGCGCGGCCAGAAATTCTTTGCTTTGCTTCACGTTTCGCGCTGCGGATGGCTACGGCGATGGGCCCAAAGCTCAACAACAGCGATCGCGTGGCGTCAACTCAAAGGGTCCACACTACGGTACAGATTTACAGAATGACAGAATGACAGTGGGGCCATGCATGTCGACATGCTGTAGGCCTGTAGCAACGTGCCCTATACACAGGCTGTAGAGGCCGGAGCTGGAAAGACTGGAGCGCGCTCCATGCAGCGGCAGCGCGAGGCACGGGGCTGTCTGGTGGTTTTAGCCGCAAACTATTCGGACCCCGCTAAGGTTGTCAATCAATCAACCCAGATACCAGTTGCGGGTTATGATAAACCTAGTCGGGACAAAGTTACTGTCGCTGATCGTTTCTGCAGCCCACTGGCTACCACGGCGCTAAATCGAGGTCCGCACCCCCTACCAGCGCGTTTTTACCCCTCTACACTTGGTATTTGTATCTGTCCGCCCGCCTAAACCGCCGGTCAATTCGTAGCCGCGCGGTCCGACTCCCTCGCCAGCGGCTCCGTCCTCGCAGGCACTCGGCGGCTTCCCTCGCTCCCCCGCAGCTCACTCGACTGACAGGATGCTCGGGCGGCGCTGTTCGGCGGCGCTGCTGGCGCTGCTCGGCGGCGCGGCGGCCTCGCTCTCGCCCTACGGTGCGTTTGTGGGCGTTAAAGCGCGCTTTTCGGGGCCTTTTGGCGCTCCTGGGGGCGATTTTCGGCCGCTAACGACGTAAGTTGCTGCTTGTGGAGCAGAGTACACGTACGACGGGAGCACGACGTACTGCTACTGGATCCGGCAGGGCATGCAGGTGTCCAACTACGACGTGGCGTACCTGTATGCCGAGGGCCAGGACGACGACTGCCCGCTGACGCTCGCGATCGAGCAGACGACGACGGGCACGGTGCTCGCGTCCGAGGCCGTCGAGTACGCGTTCACGGCCACGCTCAACCTGAACGAGAACGCGTTCAACATGACGTCGCTGCAGAGCACCGTGCCGGACCCGACCACGGGGCTCCCCATGCAGATCGGGCACGCCAACGTGCACACGTGCTCGAGCTCGAGCACCTGCGACGTCTTCCGCACGGGCACCAACCGCAAGATCTCGGACCAGGAGACCTCCAACTTCACGGGCGACAGCGCCAGCTTCCTGCAGAAGGTCTCGTACGACGTCACGGGCGGCAAGCACGTCTGGGCGCACGTCATCCTCGCCCCCGTCGACTACCTCAACGAGAGCTACCACTTCATGGCCTTCATAACCACCACCGTCTCGAGCTCCTCCTCGGGCGAGAGCAGCACCAGCACCACGGCCTCCTCCGACACATCCTCGGGGCTCTCCTCGGGCCTCACCATCGGACTCATCGTCGGCGGCGTCGTCGTCATCCTCGCCGTCATCTGCATCATCGTCTTCTGGCGGAGAGGCAGGACCCCCGAGAACGAAACGGACCACTTCCGCAACAGCGGATTCAACCCCAACTCGCATGCGAGCAAGGTCTCCAAGCTCAACTGGAGCGACGAGCCGTCCGACTACGCGTGGAAGGACAACTACAACCCCACGTCCACGCTCGGGGGCGACCACAACCCGCCGCCGGCGCTCAGCGCCAGCGCGCTCATGTTCAACGACAGCATGCACCGCCCGCAGAAGACCGTCTCGTCCTCGGGGTCCATCCAGTACGAGTCGCCTCGCGTGGACGCGTACAATGGCTACGGATCGCCTGCTGGCACCGTGAGCACGATCAAGGTGCCCCCGCGCAGCGGTCATCCGTTTGGAGAGTCCCAGAACAACGGCCTTGACCAGTCCCAGTCGTCCGTGTTCAACGACGGCTCCAAGGTCTACGACGAGGACGGGATGCTCGAGTACGGCCGCACTCCCGACATGGAGGGCTTCCAGATCAACCGCCACTCGCTCGAGAGCGAGGTCTCCGTTGGCACGTCTTACGACTATAACGGAACCACGCACCTTCACAACCCCACTTTCAACCCCCTGTTGAGCGGCTACGGTGGCCGTGAGTCGGACATGTCGTCTGTGGACGACTACGACATGTACGACCGTGACCGCTCCAACACGGACGGGCTGAAGAACAATATGCACGCGCGGATCTCGGAGGCGTCCATAGGCACGGTCGACTTCACGAACGAGCGCCCGCAGCAAGTGTATGGCAACCGCTTCAGCCGGCTGGACGAAAGCATGGCAAGCACAAGTGAGTTCGAAAGCACGATGACGTCGAGCGCCGTTCGGTCCACGGGCGTGTACGATGTCGACGATATGAGTTACCACGCGGGTGACTCGTTTGCAACAACAGCTTCGAGCTCCGCAACGTCAGTCGGCCAAACAGGAAAGGGACGTCAGTCGCGAACCGTCTCGGACGGCGAGAGCTACGAGTTCTGAGGTGACAATCCCAGTCTCTTTCCTGTTTTCGCCAGTCCCAACCTGAAAAGGTACTATAGTCTGCCCGCGTCGAGGGTAGATGTTCTTGTGAAGATTTGTTGCGTGGGCTGAGTCGCCAACGACTGTAGACTCTCTTGCCGATCCGCCCCGATTTTGAAAGCGTCTTCGTCCGCAGCACCGATGTCATCGCAGCATGCGTACGTGTGTGAGCATTTTCTCGCTCCACCGAGTTGAGTTGTCGTTCGTCGTCGTGTGTGTGGATACGAGAGCCTTGCGGCCGCAGTATTTAACCCCCAAAAGCGTTAACCTTTTAAGGAAATCCTTGGTTGCAAAAGCAGTATTTGATGCGTGGCCATGCCAACTTGGCTGGCTTTGATGCACTTGGCATTGCCAATTGCATCAAAGCAGCAGCAATCACCGCCAATGGATCGAAAGCTGATGAAAGTGTTGCCGCGCTGCTCTACCATGGCAGGACCGTTGCACCCATCGAGACCTGAGCGTAGCTACTGCAGACAAGAAATAAGCGTGTTGGTACGGCTAGCTTCACGACCCGAAGACTTCTGTTGGGAATATACTACACCATGAAATTCGTATCGCGACAGCAACGCGTTGGTCGCAAGCATGCGGGAGGTCAAAAGCACAATGAAAGAAAAATGAGGGCCTAAATACAGCACACATGTGCCTTTGCTCGACAATATATATATAGCACTGGAGTTAGACCGGGCTTGCGGCTACTACCGGCTTCGTCATGTCCAAGGAAAGCGAGCAACGCGAGGCTGGAGTGTCTGCCAGCAAGCATGACCTGACACCGACTTTCAGTTGCATACGCTGGTCGCAACTTACGGGGAAAACTGTATCGCCAAGTGACGCACGCGCATGGCGAAAGCGCAGCCAAATGCGGGCGAGGACAGCATCCACGATTGCTGAGATTGACGCAGTGGATGTATTGCCTGTACGGCTGCTTCCAACAATGGCTCGCCCATCCGAGTACCATGAAGCACTTGGTTTGAGCCCCGTGGTCGAGCAGGCACCAACTCGACCAAACCAATTAGTTGGTCGAGTGTATGCCAATAACGCATCACTGCGTGATCGCAAGCAGCAGCTGAGAAAGCAACAGCGGGGTGAAATCAAGGACAAGATCTATCTGCCAGCGATGGCAAGCCGATCCCAACCGCTACGTCTATCAAGCCACTACCGTCACGCAGCAGATGCTAAGAGGGACTCGCCAACCCTTCAGCCACGGGCGACGAACGAGGATCAATATCTCGCGAGACCACGAAGTGCAGAGTGGATAGGAGCATGTGTATTCAACGCCCCACCTGGAATTCGACTGCTTTCGGCCGATTTACCAGAGTTGCGAGCGCGATTGGCGCAGCATGGGCATGAGGCTGGCAAGCAAAACTCACCTCAACATCTCTATTGCCCAACACCTCCACTGTCTGCGAGGATAGCGTCCCCCACACCCCCTGCAAATCGGTCTGCAAATGAAAATCACCGCCGACCGCCGCACCATAATCGAGCACAATATCGACAACTGAAAACTCCTAACGAACGACTCACAGTTAGCGTTCACTTCGAATCAACCGCTACGTTGTCGGTGGCAAGTACGGGAAGTTTAGAAGCAGATATCGTCAATGCCCTGGAAGCACTTGAAAAGACTGACATATCTGATGCGAGTCCAGTCAACGAAAGTATTTTGAAGAACCAAGCAAGGGAGCTCAATACCCAGGAAGAAGGCACGGTCCATACTGTGGCAGCTCCACAGACCCAAAACATACTGGAGGTAAAGGCGGACACAACAGAGTACCGATGTGCTTTGCAAAAACACGATTCCAACCAAGCTAGGTGCAATGAAGCAATAACCATTTTTGATCTTTCTGACGATGCCCTCGTCAAAGAGAGCACGACTTTAGGCAGCCTCGAATCAATCTCGCTGCCTGAACTAACACCTAATGACGCCAATCTTGACAAATATTTTAGTACTCTCTTGATTGAAGACGTCACAACAACGATCGAGCCTACGAAGTCCACTGAGATGTCTGGATTAAGAGATGAACACGGCCGAGAACAAGGACCCGACCGATTCGATCGCGCTGTCGATTCTGCGCAGCGACTATTGGAAGATGATTCGACAAATGTGCCGTTCATCAGTCTTGACAAAAATGAGCATCGCAGGTCTTTGGCTACAGAGACGACTGAGCCTGATAACAACCGAAGTCAAGACATTTTGGAACCGGACGACTCATTCAAACTCACAGCGAGCTCTGAGGTACTCAGTTCAAGCGGGATTGACAGCAACAAAGAAGAAGCGCAACAGGCTATGGAGACTTCGAGTGTTGAGGACGGGAATGTTCCTTGTACTTCTGAAGATAATGCTCAAATCAGTCGATTTCATGCTGCAATTGTCGTGGAGGCACCAAACAACGCTGCTGACAACTATATGAGTAGCGCATTGGACTCGCAGCCTCCTCCTATTTTAGACCTGTCTGATTCAGCAAGCGCCAACGCCGGCGATGATGATGAATACAGTGACGAAGATCAAAGCGATGGAAACGATGAAGCAACTCATGTTGAGATCGAGGCAGAGTTTGCAGCGGAAGACGAAACCAAAAGAGAAGTCAACGGTCCAAACAACCCCGTGAACGAAATCGATACCCCAAGTTTACCGGGAATTGATGAACAGCTACATCACAGTTCAATTCGTCGCCCATCCGTAAGTGCCTATGATGCTGACTTCGAGGATGAAGAAGAGGACACTGAACTTCTATACTATGAAGTAGATGAAGAGTACTAGCTCACATAAGCCAATTTTGTTTGTCGAACCACAAATATAGATTAGTGTCAATCAATCCATTACCAAATACCTGGTTGTCTTGCTATGGCAGCTGATCGGAAACCCGCTAGTCCTTATGAATACTACAAGAAGCTCGTAAGCGACTTCAACGCACTTGAATCCGAGCTTCAAGAAACTTCCCTGCAGCAAAAGCAGCTTCAGGCAAGGTTTTATAGTGCAAAAGGCAATCAAAACGAATCTGACAGACGCAAGCGCGAGCGTGAAGCAAAGAAGTGGTCTGCTGACCGAGATCAGCAAGTAGAGCATATCGTGAAATGTCAAGCACACGCTCAGGAGCTAAGTCAACAAGTTGACCAACTTGAAGATCAAGAGATCCGGCTCCAAGCTGAGCTAGAGGTGCTACATGAGAAACAAGAAGCAGAAAAAATGACGGCTGCAGTGCAACTGAGAGAATTGATACATAAGAGAACATTGCTGCTTGAGGGCGAGCTCGCTAAGGGCCAAGTAGACTTGGAATATATTGCTGAGCTCATCGATGCTAGCAGAAACAACTCAAGTATTGAAAAGGGGTTAGAAGACAAAGCGGCTGTCCAAGCTATCGTGCACAACATCCAAGACACGAGGCTTCGCAAACTTGAAGTAGCTAAGCAACATTTAGAGGATCAACTTGAAGCATTTAGGAGAGACCAACAAGCACTAGACGCCAAAGTCGATGACATTCGCACGCGAAAGCAGCGGGCGCTACAAATTCTCTCAAGTAATCAACAAGAAGCCATAAAAGATTTCTTTACACCTCTTGCAGATACTAGCACTGAAATCGATAAGCACGAGCGAAAGGCTTTGTTCGACCCAAGTGAAGCAATCGTAAAGCATACAACGGGGCTCAACTATGATTCTATCCTCGCGAGAGTCGATCCGCGTGCTAATCCCGAGGCGCTGAAAGGGTTTAGCTTGGATGGGGCTGTGCAACCGCGTTACATTGAAGATTTTGGCCTAGAGGCGAAAGCCTTAATTGAAAGTGGAGCGGACCGAATACTCCATCTGGAACAAGCACTCGTGCAACGAACAAAGGAGGCTAAACAGTTGGATCTGGATTTGGAGATTGGTAGACTGGAGCAAACACATAAGCAAATGCTGCTGAAGACGAATTGGACCGTGGATTCTTGCCCGCCTGATCTTTTAGCGGAGACTAGTTTAGCCCACCAAATCGTGATGGAGTGTGTCGATAAAGCAGTTACTATATGCAAGAGCAGACGTCCAAATGCAACGAGTATAGCCCAGGAGATGTTCGTGGATGCGTTGATGGTACGTCAGAGCCGCTTGATTGCAAAAACTTGCTTTGAACTGCCGATAACATTTCCTTTGTCCAGGTTGATATAGTCAAGGAAGTGGTTGTCGACGCCATTAATGAACTGAAGAAGCCGAAGACCAGTGGTGTTGGTTCAGCATTTCGTAACATTTTTCATCGGCCAAAGAATAACAAACCAGCGGCATCG